>JZLH01S0617391.1:23756-37975 GCA_001188425.1 Eucidaris tribuloides
TCTTTCTGATTCTTCGTGCCGGTGAGGAGGGATGTGCGTCAGCCAGGGACAGCGAGAATTCTTCCACTGCCGAACTACAGCAGAAAGCGGGACAGATTATTTGACTGCCTGACGAAATGTGAGAAGCTTAAGAAACTGTTTTTGACTTGTTAGCGTTTCAAGTAAACCTAAATCTGCCCCCCCCCCCCCCCCCCGCCGACCAAAAGGGCATACACTGACATTTTGTTAAAATTTGAGTTATTATGCTGTAGGGGACTCAGTACATGATCGCTTAAAACATGCAGAACAATGAAAACAATATTATATTTAGAAGGTGTCCTTTGTTTCATAATCACTTCGTTAAAGGACACTTGGAATAGGCGCTTTACGTGTTTGACAAAATACATTTTGCCTCAATATCGTCAAAACACCAAAATGTCAGTTAAGCTTTTCATGGGAGGGGGCGAAGACTATCTAGTGCTAATCAAATTATGGTTGCACAATGTGTTTGCATTGACCTTCATTCTGCCCATATGCATGACATAAAATGGTACCCTGGGTACCAGATAGATCTTTTTTTTCCCATTTTTGGTTGATTATTTCTTTATTTTTGTAGCACTGTTGCCCTTGAGTTACAACTGTGTAAAGTTATGTTTAAAGTGTGAAAAATAACAAATTTAGATTAATTTTCACCATTACTTTTCGTTAAGTTTATCGTCTTTTTATTGTGCAACTGCACCAGCCTCTCCATCGCTAAATCACTGATCTCAGTGATCATAACTGCAAGAAAATACATTTTTGGACACAGGGGGCGCTACACAATGCGGTACTCCAGGGTTACAACGGTACCCCCGGGGTAGATGCGTGGGTGCATCATATGCAATTGCCAACCATGAACTGCTTTCTAATAGTCTGACTAATAAGAAAGCCTTATGGTGTGGCGCCGAATGGTAATTGACTTTGATCTTAAATCCTTTTTATTGTTTGTTGAAATTTTATTTATTGTATAAATTGCCAAATCACATGAGGGAGAGGGATGTGGCATGGATGGCCCCACTTTCCCCCCCTTCCCTCTCCCCTTCCTTCCCCCCCCCCTCCCCTCTCCCCTCTTCTTTCCCCTCCCTCCTACTCCCCCCTTCCCCTTCCCCCCTCTCCCCTTCCTTCCTCCCCTTCCCCCTCCTCTTTCTTCCTCCCCCCAACAATGCCGACACCCTTACTGTTTCTCAAACAGCACTTACCATTATCTGGCCTTCCTGTCACCTTTTGGCGGTAGGTACCTAGGAATGTTTTTGCTTTGCTCGGCTCCTTGGAACACTAACAGCGTATCGCTGGCCCAGATTGAAGCTCGTTCATAATAGCGTAATCACACAATCAGTTTCACCGGTATTTGTTAGATCCAGGATGGTTAATCTATCTGCTTGGTCAGATTCTGGAAACTCTCCAATTCACTGATCTAAACAAAACGATGCTAATTAAGGATTTTACGAAAGTGATTTCTGGATTGTAGAAAAATGACTTCAATATAGATTGTAATTATTTTTCAGGGGTTCAATTTATTTGTTAGGGTCATACTTTATATTCCAAGACTTATGATGCATTCTCGTTTTCCCCTCCTGGATTAGTAAAAATGTCTAGGATATATGATGCATAAAATGGTACCCTGCTTGCTGCTGTGTACCAAGTAAAACGACATTTTGTTGAATCTGATTATTTTTTTATAATTTCTTAGCGCTGCTGCCCTGCGGTCACAAAACCGTGTAAAAGTCTATGTATGAAGTGTGAAAATAAAACTTAACTTGAGCTCCATTTGTTACTAGTACCTTCATCTTTTTCATTCATTTCACCCCTCTTTTTGTAAGTTTATATGTCTCTTTGTTTTGTGCATTGTGGGCCAGCCTCTTCCATAATAATCACTGCACTTCTGGTGATAATCGCGGAAGGAAAACTATCATTTTTGGACGCAAGAGGGCGCTACACGTGTGTCACTGGGCGTACAATGGATTACCCGGGGTTAGTGCGTAATGTGATCATATGACACTCTAGTCAGTGGGTATATTTGTATTCTGTTTGATCATTTGATTCTATTTGGGAGGCACTTTTTTCAACTTTTCCCAAATCATGTCATTGCCTTTTTAATTTGTCACTTGTCTCATCATCCTTATCACTAAGCTAACTAACAATCAGCCAATCTGTAGTCTTTGGTAGAATATCAAACAATTTGAAATAAGATATTACAGTGTAGACCTTTATCCTTCTTGTATTATTTCTTTGATCTCTTTCAATGTTTGGTCAGGGGATTTCCTGTGTTGTTCCTCAGCTGACACAGAAAACAAAACATTTGAATTTGACATAATAACCATTATAATATCATTTTTACCTGTAATGAATCGCAGTTATCAACAGTTCTTTAGCTATTACTTGCGTAACAAAAAGAATAAAAAGCAGTCGTAGTACGGTGTAGCTAGCAGTAGCAGTACATTAGTAGTAGTAGTAGCTATGTAGTAGTAGTAGCGCAGCAGCAGGCAAGCGCAGCAAGTAGTAGTTATTATTCGTAGTAGTAGTATAGGTAGTTAGCATGCCAGCGAGTTAGTAGTAGTTAGTGTATGTCTAGTAGTAGTAGTAGTAGTAGTAGTAGTATGTGTAGTATAGGTAGTTAGCAGTAGTAGTTGAGTAGTAGTACTGTAAGTAGTTTTAGCAGTGCAGAAGTAGCTAGAAGTAGTAGAAGTAGTAGAAGTTCGTAAAAGTATATAGTGTCCTGTCAGTTTAACTTCACACCAAAAATTCAGTTGCAAAGGATAGTACAGTGGATTAGATATATGACCGACGGGGTCTGTCCGTTTTCTTCGGGGACTTCTCATTTTACGGTATCTGACCTAAAAAACGTAAAAAATACCGTAAAATGAGAAGTCCCCGAAGAAAACAGACAGACCCCGTCGGTCTAGTCTTTGCTTACAGTCACAGACACAGCTATGTCATCAAAAAACGACATCACCTCTTACTCTGGTATTGGCTCACAGTCACAGACACAGCTATGTCGTTAAAAAGTGATATCACCAGTAACTGTGGACCTGGCTCACAGAAATCTATGTCGTTAAAAAGCGATATCACCACTAACTGTGGACTCGGCTCACAGACATCTATGTCGTTAAAAACGATATCACCACTTACTCTGGTCTTGGCTCACAAATATCAATATCGTTTAAAAACGACATTGAGATCAGGTGTTAGGTAAAATGCAATGTCGTAAAAAAGCGATATTGCTTGAAATTACAAAAGTAAAGGCCATTTTGCTGATATTTATTGGTGTAAAATGTGTATTTTGTTCTTAAAAAATGAGAATAAACCGTTCATTCTCAAAAAATAGTGGAGGGTGTTGTAACATGATTATTTTTTTAAAGAATGACATGTAAATCAGGCCCAGACAAATACTGAAGGTCACATGTTTTTCATTAGACAAATGAGAAGATGGCAACACCTTCTGATGTCTCTTTGCTTTGTGATAAAAGTAACAAGCATGTCATAAATATCCTCTTTAAAAAATGTATATCATGTGTATCAGATTTGTTTACTCATGGGGGCACAAAAACAGATAAAGATACCATGGATATCATTGTTTATATTTCAGTCACATGTTCAAAGTCATACTTTGCCAAAAATACACCATGACTTGACACAGTGATACCAATACTTCCACAACATTGGACTGACAACAAAGCCTTAAAGGTGTAATTTAGCAAATGATCACAGTTCTAAAACTCTGAGCTTCAGTATCCTCCATGCTATAAGAGTCTCTGATAAGATCTAGAAATGAAGTCGTGAAGAAAAAAATTGTATTTAAACACAATCATTTGTATATCATTTTGTATATCGGGAATCATTTCTACCAATGCTTCAAAGATCCCTATTTTGTTTATAATAATAGTAAATGATGCAATATATTTTCATTTTAATTCTGGAAATGAAGAATATAGAAATTCAATATGTAAAGCTGCCCTGTTTTTGGCTCTCCTGAACATGTCATATTTTTGAGCCACAAAGTTTTGTCACCTTAGGGACAATATATGACCGTCCAGCTCAAAACCCACAAAACGTAGGCCAAAATTAATTTTAGAAAGTTTTAATGAGTAAGCGTTTAGCTTTAAATTGATATATAACGTGTTAAAACTGGGCCATTGTAACACATTCGAAAATTGATTGCAATAAGAGACAATTAGGAGGAGCAATTTTACAAAAAAGGGAGAAAAGAGGAATGATTTTAACATTACATTTACTCTGGTGCACCATGTGACAGCACTTGTCTGAGAAAAATGTGGTCCACAAAAACTGCCAATATCTTCATTTTGGTTTTGTTTTAAGCCACCATATATTGACAGTAGGAAGAGATAAAACTCTCTTACAGATAAGACAAACTTTAAAAAATTGAGTTGGTCAACCCAAATAACACATTTTGGTCTATTACAGAGAAAATGTGTGAGTTTTTGTTGGTTTGAAGCTGGACAGTCATAATACTGTATATGCTGAATATTTTGCAATGGCTTTATTTTCGTGAATTTCGCGACTTACTGCACATGAACATTTTTACTTCATGGTTTCACTTTGTGATATTTCTGTACAAAGTGAAGGCAAATACAATAAAATCGCACAAATATACTCTTGTGAATTCCTGAAGCAAAATCGCGAAAATATATGGACGCGAAATATATGGCGTATACAGTAAATACTGTTCAGGAAAAAGGTACTGACCTCATAGATGATTTTCCTTGTTGCATTGGTGTCTGGTGTGTAGAAGATGTAGCCTTGGAGGAGAGGCAGAAACAGGGACATGATGTAATCAACCTCTTTCTGATTCTTCGTGCCAGTGAGGAGGATGTGCGTCAGCCAGGGACAGCGAGAATTCTCCACTGCCGAACCTAAAGGCAGAAAAGGGTGACAGATTATTTGACTGCTGACGAAATGTGAAGATTAAAAACTGTTTTGACTGTTAGGTTTCAGTAAACCCTAATCTCGCCCCCCCCCCCCCCCCGCGACAAAAGGGCATAACTGACATTTTGTTTCAAAATTGAGTTATATAGTGTAGGCAGAGATGCCAACCTTCAGTACTCTAAAATCGTACTAAACTTGCCTAAAAATCGTATTTTACTAAGAAAAGTCATATTTTGTAATAGACTACATAATTGTTGCAAGTCAGACCCAGAACATGCAGAAATGTGTTTCCAAACTACTCTGTACTCACCTCAAAATCAATGGCAAAATTGCTCCTTCTCTTCAGTCTTTGACTTTAAAAATACTCATTTTTTTCCTTCTTCAGTGTCCAAACTATTCCTCATTATGTCTTTTTTATTGCTATTCTTGGTTTGTACAATACGATTTAGGGGCCAACTTGACCGTAACTTCCGACTTGCACTCCCGTTGACATGTACCATACACACTAACACCAATATATATGAATGGGACTGGAGAGCTTTGCACACACTAACTCTACGGACACAACTCAACTTCTTACCTAAGAATTTAGAAATGCGTGCGGGCTAGCAGCACGCACGCACTTGATAGGTCAATGTACAGCACACATGGGGATCACAGAGAGATCATCACACTTTCGCGTGCGCACACTGTAAATACATTTACAATATACAAACTGCATGCATGTGCGTGTACAGATCACTAGCAAAGACTTCATATATGGAAAGCCAATGGGACAAAAACAGGATAATGACAGAAAGTCAGGAAATCATATTTTTGATGGCCAAAATCGTACTGCCGTATTTTGGGTGAAAAAACGTAAAAATACGGCAAAAACGTAACGGTTGGCATCTCTGTGTAGGGGACTCAGTACATGATGTTAAACATGCAGAACAAAATAAAATATTAATTAGAAGTGTCCCTTTGTTTCATAATCCACTTGTTAAAAGGACACCGAATAGGGCTTTACGTGTTGAACAAAATACATTTTGCTCAATATCTCCAAAACACCAAAATGTCAGTTAAGCCCTTTTGTCATGGGGAGGGGGCAGAAGACCTATCTAGTGCTAATCAAATTAATGGTTGCACAATCTGTTGTGCAGTCACCGTCATTACTTCCATATGAGACATAAATGCGTACGCCTGGCGGTACCAGATAGAAATCTTCCATTTTGTTGAATTATTTCTTTATTTTTGTAGCACTGTGCCCTGAGTTACAAAACTGTGTAAAAGTTATGTTTAAAGTGTGAAAATAACAAATTTAGATTAATTTTCACCTCACTTTCCGTAGGTTTATGTCTTTTTATTGTGCAACTGCACAGCCTCTCCATCCTAATCACTGATCTCAGTGATCATAACTGAAGAAAATACATTTTTGGACACAAGGGGGCGCTACACAATGCGGTACTCCGGGGTACAACGGTACCCCGGGTAATGCGTGGTGCATCATATGCAAATTGCAACCATGAACTGGCTTTCTAATAGTCTGACTAATAAGAAAGCCTTATGGTTGTGGAGCCGAGCTGATAATTGACTATGAATCCTTAAATCCTTTTTATGTTTGTATGAAATTTTATTTTTGTATAAATTGCCAATCAACATGGGAGGGAGGAGGTGATGGGCATGGATGGCCAACTACCCCCCCCTTCCCCCTCTCCCCTCCTTCCTCCCCCTTCCCCCTCTCCCCTCCTTCCTCCCCCCTCCTTCCTCCCCCTTCCCCCTCTCCCCTCCTTCCTCCCCCCCAACAATGCCGATACCTATACTGTTCTCAGACAGCACTTACCATTATCTGGCCTTCCTGTCACATTTTGGGGTAGAGTACCAGGAATGTTGCTTTGCTCCGGCTGAACACTAACAGGTATCCTGCCCAGATGAAGCTCAGTTATAAAGGGTAGATCACCACAGATCAGTTCACCGGTATTGTTAGATGCCAGGATGGAATCTATCTGCTTGGTCAGATTCTGGAAACTCTCCAATTCACTGATCTAAACAAAAACGAGGCAAAATTTTACGAAAGTGATTTCTGATGTAGAAATGACTTCAAAAAATAATTGTAATTAATTTTTCAGGGGTTCAATTTTTTGTAGGCTCATACTTTAATTCAAGACTGATGAATGCATTCTCAGTCCTCCTGAAGTAAAAAAGTCTAGATATGATGACATAAATGGTACCCTGGGGTACCAAGTAAAAATCGACAATTTTGTTGAATTATTTACTTTCTTTAGCGCTGTGCCCTGGGTCACAAAACTGTGTAAAGTTATGTTTGAAGTGTGAAAATAACAACTTGAGCTTCATTTTTACCCCACTTTTCATTCATTTTCACCCCACTTTTCATTCATTTTCACCCCTCTTTTTGTAAGTTTATATGTCTTTTTGTTGTGCACGTGTGCAGCCTCTTCATAATAATCACTGCACTCAGTGATAATGGAAGAAAATACATTTTTGGACGCAAGAGGGCGCTACACAATGTGGTACACTGGGGTACAATGGTACCCCGGGGTAGTGCGTAGTGCATCATATACACTCTAGTCAGTGGGTATATTTGTATATGTTTTGACTCATTTGATATTTGAGGCACTTTTTCACTTTTCCCAATCATGTCACTGCCTTTTAATTTGTTTCACTGTCTCATCATCCTTATCACCTAGCTAACTAACAATCAGCCAAGCTGAGTCTTGGTAGAATGTCAAACAATTTAAAATAAGATATACAGTGTAGAACCTTACTTCTTGTATTATTTCTTTGATCTCTTCAAATGGGTCAGGGAGATTTCCTGTGTTGTTCCTCAGCTGCAAGAAAACAAAACATTTGAGATGACATTAAACCATTATAATTCATTTTACCCTGTAATGAATGCAGTATCAACAGTAGTATTTAGTATTACTTGGTAACAAAAAAGAATAAAAAGCAGTCGTAGTAGGTAGTAGCTAGCAGTAGCAGTACAGTAGTAGTAGTAGTAGTAGTAGTAGTAGCAGCAGCAGCAGCAGTAGTAGTAGTAGTCGTAGTAGTAGTACTAGTAGTAGTAGTAGCAGCAGTAGTAGTAGTAGTAGTAGTAGTAGTAGTAGTAGTTAGTATAGTACTGTAGTAGTTAGCAGTAGCAGAAGTAGTAGAAGTAGTAGAAGTAGTAGTAGTAGTAGTAGTAGTAGTAGTAGTAGTGGTAGTGGTAGTAGTAGTAGTAACAGAAGTATAATCGTCATAGAAATAGACGTTTCTAGTTACTGAGCAGTAGTAGTACAACAAAAAATAGTAAAAGTAGTCAACATAAAACAGGGCTCTCCCTTAACCCTAAAAAGGCTGGGGTGGAATCCCCCTCCCCCCCCCCCCCCCAATGCACGTGCACCCAGTGCACCCCCCAGCCTACGCCCTTGGCAGTGTTTCATGACTTTTTTCTCTTGAATCTCGTGCATATTTTGAGACCAACTGTGGGACATCCGGGCAAGTGATTCCGAAGTTTCGTAACATTTTGTACTTGCATATCACACCAAAAATCGCTCAAAAACATCTGATTTTTTGGTGGCCAATGCAAAATTTCTGGTGCTGAAACGAGATTTCTGATGGCCATTGGCACCCGGGCCACAGTTAAGGACGAGCCCCGTAAAATTTTTTAAAAAGGCGTAGGATATATGTACCCAATCTAGAAACTTCTGTTTGTCTATAGAATTCCACAAATCCTTTGAAAACTGGTCCAGCTGGGCATCAGACAGGTTACACAGAGCTTGACTGATGTCGTCTAAATCTTCTGGATTAGGTGGCTGGACGTACAAGGCTAGCGCTGTCTCATTGCACACGACATCTCGCATTCCACTCCCTTGTAAGAGAAGTTGCAGCTGGTAAAATACAAACAAGATATGAGATAATATTTATTCAGCTAAAATACTATTATATGAGTGTTTCATCAACTATATTTTATGAACAATAAAACACTGTGTGCTGATACAATACCCTCATACAATGTTAGCCCATTCCTTCCGGGAACTGATCTACTATGTTTGTTGTATAGGCTATTCAGAGCTGGGAACAGTAACAAAAGGTTTATCATGTAATTGTTGACAAAAACTCAGTTACGTGACATACATGTTCATTTAGTACCACCGATGATGAAATAATCTTGTCGAGTGCTTTAAATAAATGTAATACACAACATTATGTGAGTATTCTTTCTATCCATCTGAACTACATGTAATTACCAACCCCTTGGGGACAATGGGCTTGTACAGAAACCCTGTACATCATACACTCACAGAGGGCAGGCTTTTAAAGATGCCTGAGAATGACGGCTTTGTCAGTCAGACATCTGAAAAAATGCTCAGGATATAATGCCAATAAATACTAAATGTCCCACAAAGTAAACACTTGTTACCAATAAAGATGAAGAAAATAAATGTGATGTGCAAACTTTTTCAAAGAAAACTTATAAACTAATATTCCCTTCACCGTCAACCGAGGAAAAATTTTCATCATTGTCGAACAATGCTGTCTCATACCACCAAGCCCATTGGTTATTTACAACCTCGTATAGATATAACTGGATATCAATTGTGCTATGTTTTCAGTTCCCTACATTGTAGTTGAATTAAATGTTTCACTTAATAAATCAATAATTTGATCCATTCTGACTATACAATGCTATCTATCTAAATTCTAATGGTGAGGGCAAACAAACTTATTTGCTATAGACTGGCTCAAGTGAGTTTTGAGAATTTGGAATTTCTGACAACTGCAAAGCTGAGCACAACACCAGGTACAGTGTGCAGTGTAAAAGTAATGTAAAAACCAGTAGCCAGGTAAATGTAGCACCCATTTTTTTTTTTTTAAGAATTGGCCTACCAGGCAGTAAAAACTTTGTATTTTGTGGGTCAATTAACTTTATGGACACAACAATTTTCTAAACTTACCTCTTTTGGAGTGATAGGAGTGTTTAATAATTCATTGGTTACATTCGGGCTCAGACCAATGTCCGTCTGGAGACGATCTTCAAGGTTTTCAGGATCCTTCACAATGTCCCCTAAAGTGACAGAGCCTATAGAGAAATAATGAATGGAAAAAAAAAGAAGAGAGATGAAGAAAGGGGTTGAATTCATTGCATGGTGATTATAGCATTGTAATGATCTTGAAGTGTAGAACTGAGGGTCACAGGACTGTAACAATCACCATAGGTCAAGCATTTGCACCGTGATCTAGGTGAGATTTTTCGCAACATGAAACTTTCGTGAATCACCGTGAATCACCGACCATGGAAAAAAATAATAAATAGCAAAATTTGCCAGGATAAAGCATTTGGGTGTTTTATCAATAAATTATCACAACAATTTACAGAAAATATTTGTTTTAATAAAGGCATTGTTTAAAGCCCAAGTTTAGTTTTGGGGATCTTTTTTTATTTGAAAGCTTTATGCCCCAAAGTTATAACCCTGCAATAATAGATTCTGAATGTCTTTAGTTTTTTTAAAATTAATTAATGAAAAATCTCGGGGGGACCCCCAAGATTTTCGACTATATTTTACATTATAGCATTCAAAGGCTTAATAAGGTGTTACGGTTTATATGAGTTATATCTCATCTAAAAGAGCAGACTCACGGTGAAAGCTTTACCAAGCTTACACTGCTTGTCCTATCCACCGCTTAACAGAGAACTTTGTGCAGTTATACAGTACAAGCTACCAGTGCAGCCCACCTCCGATGAAAAGTTTCAATCGCTCATATGGCTGCAGGCTACAGCCTGCAGCGCGCAGGCTCAGAATCACACACACCAATACAGAGTTACAGTTATTGCTGTCTTTCACTAGCAAGCTACTGTAAATGCCATATTTCACATAGTATTTTGACTTTGCTTGCAGATGGGGAACTTCATCAGTTTATTTTCTCGATTTTTGCCTTTTCATTCATTCTGCATATGAGGCATTTCAGGAAGTGAAAACCTTTGCAGAACTTTGCTTAGTAGCAAAATTTGCAAAAATAAAACAACCCAAAAATAGTCAGCATAGAGTATGCATTGCCGCATTATTGACCATAATGTGAACAAATAGCTCTCTCAGTGATCATAGAATGTGTTCTATTTCCTCTCAATGAATATCTCAGAAACTTACTGGTCATAAACTTTTTTTGTGTCAGTAGAGCTTTTCCTGACTCCACAACCGCAACCAATCAGAGGATGTCAGGGTTCTGACATGAGAAATAACTGCTAGTCTCAATTCCAGTTTTACTTAACCCTAGAGCCAGGCAGTGGGGCCTGTAGAACTGTTTGAACCAGCAAAACGGCAGTAACTGGGATCCACCTAATAGATAGTGGGGGAAAATACGCAAGGAAAAAGAAAATCAAATTTTAATGCTCATTCTCACTGAACATTTGTACAGAACATTGTAAATTATACATAATGAAGCATCTAAGCATCTATCGAAGACCAGGCTAGCATGTACAGTATGACAATAAATTAAATAGCCTACTGACTTTCTAGCTCTATACTTGTATGAGGTTTTTTAAATTGAAGGTTTCCTCTAAATTAGGCAGTGTATTGCACAATTTTTAGCATATGTAATTTGTATGGTCATGCTTGTTCTGTTATATTATATTTTTTTTTATGGTAATGTTTTGTTTATTAATTATAGTTTTTTTTGGGGGGGGGGCACAGGATCTGTGTTCATCAAGCTATGCTTCCAGTAGTGACTGATTTCTCTAACAATATATCAATATCTTATTCATTTTCCTGATCATGTAATTGAATTTGTCAAGTTTTATCATAGTCATGTAATTTTTTTTTAATGGAAGAGAATAAAGTTTAATTGAAAAAAGGATAACAGCGAACTTTAAGCCTGTTTGGAAAACTATACATGAGGTATCTTGTCTTGGGTCTATGGAAAAATGTGTGTTAAAACAAATTCAATCTGTCTCAACAGATCAAAACAATGTCAACCCCACTAAGGGCTGACATTAGTGGCTTGTGGGTACTTACATCCATTGCTGCAGTTTGATCAACATGGTCAGAATTTCCTGACTATCTTCGCTCATATTGTGTTTCTGTCAGGGAGCAAGCTCTTGGGTTGTTTCTCCATAGGGCAACAGGGGTCACGGATGTTGAATATGAGACCGAGGACACAAAAAAAAAAAAAAAGAAAGAAAAAAAAAAAAAAAAAAAAAGAAAAAAACAAAAAAATAAAAAAAAAAAAAAAAAAAAAAAAAAAAACAAAAAAAAAAAAAAAAAAAAAAAAGAAAAAAAAAAAAAAAATCAAAAAATCCAGTCCGACATGCCTCTGCGAAGTAGGTGGGGTTGGTGACGCACCAGTACTGTCATGATAAGGGGAAACAAACGGACAATAGGAAAAAGATATCAGAAGAGAATACTATGAATGTCAGCATGGAACTTAGGCATTGTAATATTGTTTCCAGTTTAAAAAATTCTGAGCTACATGATTCCCCATGCTCCATTGTCTTCGATAAGGTCTACACATGAACAGCCCTGAAAAAATTGTAACTTCAATGATTATTTAGTGCTTTTAAGAAAGTGAAAATCGTAAGTTGACCATGATTCACGCTGCGGCACATTTCGCTCCCATAGACCTCACATGTGTGTAGATCGACTGATTTGTATCGGCTCCGAGTACTAACTGTAAAACACTATATTTTCGCGACATGAAACTTTCGCGAATAGGATGCCAACGGTCCATGTTCGCGTGCAGAAACGTTTCGGCGAATACGACGCTTGGAAAATATAAAATGTAGCAAAATTGCTAGGAAGAAGCATTTGGTTGTTTCATTTAATAATTATCACAACAATTTACAGAAGAATATTTGTTTTTATGCCTGCTGAAACACTGTTTCGATCAATGTAAGCATTGGGCAACGTCGTAAAGTGACAGTGCACTAATACTTGTGTAATCTTGCTAAATTTTGAGAACTTGTCTAAGTATACGGTCTCGTACTGGATTCAAGAAATTTTGCGTAATGATAAACTTTCGGTGCATTTTAGCTTTGTGAATCTAGACTCACTCCGGCGAAATCGGTGAAAGTAAATCGCTCGCGAAATTTTTGTTTTCACAGTAATTGTTAATTCATCTCAATATCTTGCATGTGGCTGCATATAAATTTCCAAACTTTTTGTATTTTTCGGGTGTTTTGATTTTCGGCATTCAAACACTACTAGTACTCAGAAGCAAAGTTTGACATTTTTTTAATTTGAAGCTCCACAATGTTAGCGCTGTGTCTTTAGCAGTCTGTTTACTACACATGGAAAAGCCATCAGTTCTGTTGTTAATTGTTTGGGCAGATTTTGGGCATGGGGCTCCAAAGAGTGCTTATATGGTTAGCAGCAAGTGCATAATTTTGTTAGCAATTCATGTATTTACCAAAAAACATACAAGGGACTCCATCATATAAAGCTTCAGCATGCACAATTAAAGAAAAAATTCAAAGATTAAAGGTATTGGAATAAGCCATTTACCACGCAAGTTAAAAAAAAATTGAGCCGGGCATGATTCCCTCATATGCTACAGTGTGCTTGATGAGGTCTAAAAATGAAGCCCTTGGTGGAAAATCAAGTAAGTGACCAGATTCACTTGCGCATTTCTGGTTCTTCCCCATAGACATTACTGTGTGTACACCTAGGTCTAATAAAACTCGCCCCGAGTTTTATTGTTTATCCCATGTAATAACTTGCCATTGGCAGTGTAACTTTCCGATCTTTGTATTCTAGGGTGTTTATTTGTACCATTTGAACACTACTATGTAGGCTCAGATATCAAAGTTTGACAATTTTTTAAAATTGAGGCTCCACAATGTTATGCCTATCACTTTAAGACAGCCGGCAAAGAAATAACAACGCTGAAAGACAGAAAAATAAAACCTTTCCTACAGTTAGGTGTGAAGTCTCTGTTTTAAGGAGAGTAATTAATACTCTTGTATGACAAGACCTGTGTTTTCAAACAAGGGAAGAAAGATGGCCAGATATTTTCATAAGGAGTAAAAAAAATCGTAGGCTTCATTTAACAATCAGGCAATAAGGGACTAAATGGTTGTATTGTCTGCTAGTATTGGCAGAAGCACAAATTGTTATGAACTACGCATGGAGGTGTTTTTTTTTTTTTGCTCATACATGTATGCTAGTTGTATACTAATACATGTAACTTCCGCGCTTCATATGATAGTAGTCATTGCAGTGTTTGTACATTGCGTTTCGCCATGGAAAAATTCTTTTTTTTGGGGGGGGTGAGGGATCTTGTTTACTTTGTTGATTTAACTGTGTAACAGAAACAAGATTTTCCAAAACAGCATGCTTAACTTGCCT
>JZLH01S0617391.1:88496-109029 GCA_001188425.1 Eucidaris tribuloides
CTTACATGTACAACAAACACATCGTACCAGTAAACAGGTCCTTTTGGTTTATTTATTTGCTTTTTTTTCTGGTGAGTACATGTAAGTGTATTATGAGCATTCTTTTTCCATGAAAGTCATCAACGATAAAAATTCCCCACAACTCAGGACAGTCTTGTATACTGTACTTCAACAAAAAGGCTGGTACTGGTTACTGGTATGGTTCATTGCACATACTGTAAACAAGTTCCAAGGTAAACTGTGTCCATAGCATGTCCTAGACATATTGTGAAGCTCCATTGTCTTCCAACAACCTTGTATTCATTTACCATCAACTCTCTACACCATGGTGTCCTCCAAAGTTTGGTAAAATTGCAGTAGTGATTTAACTCTTAAAGCCATTGGCTAACATTTACCACAGTTAAAAAATGTGAGCTACATACATGTAATCCTCCATGCTCTGAGTCCAAGTGTCTTTGATAAGATCTAAAAATAAAGCCCTGAAAAAAATTGTATTTGAAAATGATTATTTAGTGCTTTAAAAAAGTGAAATTGAAAATCGTAAGTTGACCAGATTCACCTGCCCATTTCCTCCCATAGACTTACTGTGTGTGGATCTAGGCTATTTTTTACTCGCCCCGAGAACAAATTGTTTATGCATTCCTATCTTGCCAGTGGCAGCATACATGTATATTTCCAAACTGTTGTATTCTACGGGTGTTTACTCGTCCATTCAAAGACTACTACTACTACATGTATGTAGCTCAGATATCAAAGTATGACAATTTTTTAATTTGGAGCTCCAAAATTTTAGCCTATTACTTTAAAGACACAATAACATTGGAAGCCTATAAAAAATGTCAAACTTCAGCTTTCTGACAACCTGGTATTGTTGGATGGACAAATAAACACCTTTAAAGCCAAAAAGTGGACAGTTATCGTCACTAGACAATATGTGCAATTCAAACTGCCACATTATTTCTATGCGGGCGATTGAAATTCTGCAACACAGCTGTCTATGGGGAAAGCTGGAATGTTCTCTGACAATCTTTTTACTTTCTTAAAGCACTTATTGATGTTTAAACTGCAATTTTTTTCAGGTTCTTCTTTAAACCGATGTCAGAGAACACGTAGCATGGGGAATCATCCAGCAATTTTATAACTAGAAACACTGTTACTACAGGCCTTTAACATGCCAGGATATGAAAATCTATGACTCAATGTATATTTGTGGCAAATCTGTGACTTCGACACGTTAAGAGTTATACATGTACACTGTTATTTTACATGTACTACCAGTTTAAATTTTATACACTCCCCACTGTGTGCCAATACTTATTTACCATGTGAATTGTTTACATTTCAATACTTTATGCATGATTGCACGCTATCCACACAGCAATTATTATGGTAATAAGTTGGAATCAGATGTTCCTCCTCCTCCACCATAACCTTTGACCTTACAACAGCAAAAAGGGCCTACAATGTACATACCTTTTGTCGTTTCCTGAAAGTGTAGTTCTTCCATATCAATAGACGGAGTTGTCGCCAAAATCCCATTTCATAAGTTCTTTGGGGTACAGCTGGACCTCAGATCTGTGGACAACAATTACTGCACAGAGTTTAACCCGTTGGCTACGGGAACCGGATCTGCCCTGTGTTAACTCTATGGGATTTTCAGAATCTCGGAGGCAACAGGTTAACAAGGACTGCGCTTGTTGGTTACCAAGGTGGTACTGGAAACTGGGGTCTCTATGATGTGTATTCTGCCAGAGACAGTTGGATATTGCTTTAGATACCAGTAATCTGTAGAAAAAAAAAGCAAATGGAGTTACATGTACTATGACACAATTACAAGTAGATTTAAACAATACAGTTTCTAATTTGCCAACTACAAGTAGATCAGCATGTACATGTATCCCATGTCATGTTTGGGTATCATTCTACATGTACATGTACATGTACTTTAAAGGGTAGTATTAAACATGATGGGAAGTGAGTCAAAAATACCTCAAAAATAAAATGAGTTGAAACGAAACAAAATACACTGGATCTAGTTATCTTATTCACGTTTGAAAGTTTCGTCTTGGAATTTTTAATTATTATTTAAGGAGAAATAAGTATTATGACCCGATAGAAATTGACCCATTAAAGATTGTGTCAGGGATGTGCAAGTCCATTACTTCCCTTCATTATCAATACCAAAAGGTAGTTTAGTACTTACAAATGGCGTGTTGAAAGTCTGAGATCCATACGTCATGAATTTGTTGTTTTATGAGAAAAACTAATAACGACATGTTACCAGAATGTTGTTCTTTCTGTGAGTTTCAATTTTGATCCAACTGTGAATTGCGGTTACTGTACACCGTAGCAAGACCAGCGCAGCCCTCTGATTGGTTAATGGCTGATCCCCTGCGCGACCTTTGGCTAACGGCTGATCAGACCATTTGGGAACGGCACGTGCACGTTTGACGTCGCGGATTTTTTGAATTTGCTCCTGAGCAAATTAAAAAAGGATGAAGTTTAACCGTCCAGATTTTCACCAAAACTCAATATTATACCCCAAGTCTATATGAGAGGTGTTTATTTATATTAATCTTCACATTGGATATGATTTGATTCATATAGATGTTTTTTGACGTGCAAATCAATGACACAATCTTTAAAGCAACACAACAAAATTCAGTCTCACTCTCAACAATTTCTGATAATTGTACAACAGAGGAAATTTATGTATGATCGTGAAATTTTCACAGCTGAAACAGTCAGACAGTAGGCCTATCTACTGTCTCAAAGACACTAAAACATTGTGGAAGACCCGTTTAAAAAATTGTTGAACTTTGGCTAGATCTAACCTATCTGACAGTATTTAAATGGACAAATGAACATCCTAGAACACAGAAGATCAGACAGTTATGCTGTCACTGAAAATATGTACATACAGATAAAAATTGGCATATGAATTCATTCTTGGCCAAAAAAAATTCTGCCAAACAGCAGTCTATGCCTGGGGGAAAACTGGAAATAGTCTCTCAGTGATTTTTACTTTTTAAAGCACGTAATGATCCTTTTGAAAGTCTGCAATTTTTGCGTGATTTTCAGACCTTATCAGAGACACTAGTAGCATGGGGAATCATGATGTAGGTCATATTTTTTTTCAATGGAAATATTGTTATACAATGCCTTTCATTCTGGTAGTGCTCATCTCATCGACGTTTTTGTCCTAAATCAATCTTGTTATTTCCCTTCAGAAAGCTGTGTATACAGAGAAGTTAACAGTGATGTCAAAACATGAGTGCTTCACTCACAAGACTAAAACTAGTATAAAAGTTAGATTTATCTAGCTAGACAATACAGACCAGACATGACAGCATTTCTAGTTTCAGAATCAAGACAACAGTTATAATTCTAAATCCTTGTGACTGATGTACCAGAGCTACCAATTCTCACGCATTCTGCGCGAGACTCGCACATTTAGGGTCCGTCTTAATACCATCTCACGCATCGGGACCCGACAGGGGAAAAAAAAGTCTGCAACTTCGGCCTATAATAAGGAGCATACATGTACATGTAGCTCAAAAGAATGTAGTAAACTAGTATTGTTGCCCGCACAGGCGCGGCCGTGACGCCCGGCCCGCACGGCAGTAACGGGCACGCATATTTTCCCCAGCGCGTAAGCACCTATAAATTAGGCCCCAATTAGTGAAATTAGTTAGTTGTATGATCTCTGGCTGCCTGCTACGCATGTTTTCTCCTGGACCGCCGATCGTTGATGAATTCCGACACCGAGTTCCCGGGGGAGATAGTACGGGTAACGCTGGGGTCTATACTAAGATATACCAGATATGTAGTGAGCTATTCCTGAGCTGTAAGCTGAGCTGATCTACCTTGGAGCTGTCACCGGACTTCCATCCGCCCGGGCGCAACGTGGGCCGCTTCTCGGAGGGAGGGACACGGAAGCGCTTTTCACCGGACCCCGAGGTAGATTCACTCCTTTATTACATTTATCCATCCTTTATTGTTATTGGTAGTTAAGCCATAGTTTAATCCCTCACAATTCACCCGCAATTCATCATTATTCTCCGCCGCCACACTACAAGATTAAAGTGATAGTTGCAATTGAAGGTAGAGGGTATATATTTCACTTTTGTCTTTCAAAATAAGTAAAAAATAACACCAGACCGCACCATTAAGAGCTAAAACTTGAAAAAGCAGCTTGGTCGCTTCGCTCCCTCAATCGGGCGCGCGCCGAGACGCCGAGTCATGAAAATCTCACTCATAAATTTTTTTTGAACTTGCCATCTGTGGATGTACTGATGTTACTGCATACAGCATAGTGCATATTATATCCCTCATTGTAAGTTTCTTTCTGGTTGGTCAAAAGTATGTCACATGATGAAACATAAACACACTATTCTGTGAGTCTGGGAGACAATCGTTCTGAAAGTACTATCGTACTAGTCGGAAAGTAGTAAAGTACTATTGTACTCTCGGAGAGTACGACAGTAAAGTACTATTGTACTCTCGACAGCGGGATCGCGATTTGAACTTAATTCAAAAGCAGAATGAATGGTGTGTACAAACTTATGTACCCGTACGCTATTTTTTCTGTGCATGTGAAAGACATTATCGCGTGCTACGCCCGTATGGAAGTTTGGCAAAGTTTAAGATTGACACTGGGTTAAAGTTCGTCAAATTTAAGTTAGGATTATAGTTAAAATAAGAATGGGGATTAAATTAGTGTTTGATAGGTTTATGAAATTGGTACTCGACTAACTAGACTCTAGATAGAGTGTACGTTCATGGAATTGTATCCCTATCCGTACCGCAAGTAAAAATAGCGCGCACCTGTATGCCGTGCGACACACACTTACTCGTAGGGGTTACCGTAAATACATTACATTTTCCTTTGTTTTTTCTTAGTGCAATTTCCTATGACGGATATGAAACAAATATATCCTATCCCGAGACTCTGAGTGAGAGTCTCTGTTTGAAACTATGAGTATGACGCACTGATCTCCCCACTAGTGGGGAGATCAGTGGTATGACGCCCCTGTCATGCCTGTTGGTTACTTTGACTGTCATGACTGTTAACTATCACGACTATGCGCCCCTCGGGAAAATAGTACAGTCCACGTAACCTCGGGCTCTTCATAGTAGGGTGTCTGAAAGACTTTCAATTTTCCACAAAATTTTGTACCTTCAGATTTATTTTTGTTTGCATATTTTTAGTAACACATGTAACATTAGCTGAGGAATGCATGGTTCAAAATTTGGTAACTAACCAATGAAAATGCACCTCAAAAATCGAACCGTTCGTACTCAAAGCATATGTTCCAGCATAAATTAGGTCTCTTTTCTTGCAGTTTCGCTTGCGATCAGCCACAGAAAATGTAGCTAGCCACACACGCGACCTGTTCACACTGGCATATAAGACTCTCATTGGCTAACACCACAGATAATGCAAGGGGTATTTGAGAAGCCTGGCGGGGGTTTATCCTGTTGGATATGAGAAAAACAAAGTGTACAGGGGGATTCCCCATGTTTGAAATATTTTTCATGTAGATCTAACTGGACTCATCTTGATCACCCATACTGTGGAAATGACGGAGCAGAGAAGGTTTGTTTTTGTTTTCTCGGTGTGAACACGTCCATTATATCCAAAGTCCTTTTGAAAAAAGATGGAGCAAATGATAAGCTTTAATTTGATACCAAAATCAAGGACACTTTTACCCAGGATAAACATTCTAAAAGGTTGAAAAGGTGAGATTTGACAACAAAAGTATGACCATTTATTGACTTGTGCACACAGCAATGGGATTGTGCATTGAACATATATATACACGTATCGCAAGAAAAATGTGATAGGCATTCAGACACCCTATTCATAGTTTCAACCAGAGACTCTCGTATCAGTATATATTTGTATACTACTACCGCTTAAAAAATAACAGATCCAGCAAACCAGGCATAATCCAACTTCCATTTCCAATTCAAGTGCTGCTACATACCGTCGGCTCAGGCTCAGCCGCCTGCTCCTGCCCGAGGTCTAAGGTCTGCGGTACGCAGTATGACTATGAGTCTGACGACTCGCTCTGAATCTCATAAAGTGATGTAACATAAAACCTACCTATGTAATGTATTGCTTGACAGTTTTGATACCACTCGACTCCACACTGCACTTCTCTGCAGATGACCTTATTTATTCTACACGTTTCCTCTTCATTTTGTTTGCGAAAAATAAATGGTTCCACAAACACACAAGAAAACAAAGATCACAATGAATAGTCAGTCGTATCCTGGGGTCGTGTGTACGTTTTGTTTCACCACCGTAATCCAAATGTTTGTCCTATCTCCGATCTTATCACACGCCGGATCCGGCTTCTGTCGTCTGGATCGAATTACACAATGGAAATGTAACAGCACCGTACCCGTACCTCCGAGCTCCACATCCAATGCCGCGCAGCAGGTCCAATTTCCAGTTGACACTACACTAGTCGCCAAGAGTATGCCCGGCGCGGTCCGTGCACATCTCGCAGGCATGCATGAGCCAGATGTAAACAATATAAAGATTTCGTCAACGGATGGCGCAAAACTACAGAGAGCAGAGCGGGTTTATAGAGAGCAGAGCTGAAAAAATATGGTTTGGGCCCGTATTTTTGTAAATGGGTTACTTTTGTATCATAATGCAGCCAGCTGTGTTATGAATGGGGTTTTTCTACAGGATATTTTGAAGTAGGGAGAGGAGTTAGACAGGGTGACCCCTTGTCTCCATATTTATTCCTGTTGATGATAGAAGTATTAACAGTGGCAATTCGAAATGAACAGAATAGGCAATACAGAGGTGAAAATAGTTATGTATGCAGATGATTGCTCTATTTTTATAAAAGATACAGAAGATAAATTTGGAACAAATACTGGATTCCTTCTTTCAGGTATCAGGCCTAAAAAATTAACAAGGATAAAACACACATAATGAAGTTGGGACCTGCAAGACAAGTAACGTTGACCAGAATAACGCCATTACACTGGGTAGGTTAGTAGTTTGGACATAGACGTACAAGAAGAAATGAACTACAAAGAAATACTGAGTAAAAAAAAAGATTGTTAGGCTGGTGGAAACAACGGGACCTTGCACTTTTTGAAAAAAAAAACAATTGATAAAAGTCTATGCCATTTCTAAATTATTATATGTATCCTCCATCATGTCAGTACCTTCCTGAAATGGATACAACTTGATTTTGCTTTAACTTTATTTGGAATGGTCACGATAAAGTAAACAGAAATATTTTATTTTTAAATTACGATAAAGGAGGTTTGAAAATGTTAGATTTTAAGTATATGGTTTGTGCACAGCGTGTAATGTGGATCATTTGATATTGTAGCACCGAGTCTGTACTTGGAATTGTTGAATATGTGGAGTTATTAAAAAAAAAGAGTTTATTGTCAAGGAAACACACTCTTATTTATAATAATGCATTAAAGGAATTATTTGAAGCAAATATTTTTTTTGTATCAAACATTTGATAGATGAAGTTAGAAGTAAACTTGAGATCTAGTTTAGAAAAGGCTTAAGTATCAATGATTTGCCCATTATTTATGAAACGTATTGTAAAATGCCAAATATTTGGAAAAGTAGAAGAGAAGATGATCATTCCAATGATGTGGTTAATTATTCCAATATTAGGTTTAAAATAGGTACAATTACGCATTCATTTGAGTTGCTGCCTTCAAAAAAATGTTATAATATTTTTATTGGTATAAAACAAGATTTTTTTGTATGGATGCACGACTGAGATTTTACATTTAGGCTACATTTGGACAATACTGAAACTGTTAAGTACTTTTTAAATCCCAGAATCTGTATACTGTAGAAGGAAAGCTGAGAGAGTTTCAATATAAACTCAAAGTTATCTATTGTAATGATAAACTGAATCGGTTTGGTTTAGTTCAATCAAACTTGTGTTCGTTTTGTGAAAAGGACGCTGAGACATACCGTCATATTTTGGGGGAATGTGATCAAGGGGAATAAATTAAAACTTTTTCGTTTGCTCGCCTTGCAATGGACTGACGTATTACTTGGTTTCAGAGATAATATGAAGGGCGATACTTTATTGAATCATGCATGTTTTGATTGTGGTTCAATATCTGATTTATAACAGCCGCAGAAAGAAGAAGGTCCCAACCTGTATAGAGAATTGTAAAGAGATATGTATTTCAAAAAATACTGAATGTGAAAAAGCAACTTTGAAAGGCAAACTACAAGTTCATTTAAAATAATGGGAAAATTTTACCGTATGGGAATAAGACTTATTGTTACAATTCCCCCTCTATCTTATCCTTGTGATATGTTTGCTCCACTCTACTACTTGTCTCTATCATTATTGTAATTATACATACATATTTAAGCTTAAATAGTCTTTGATTCATCTACTTTGTTAACCTCTTATACCTAACCTTGATTACAGTGTTCACCGCTTGGTGGGGTGGTGTGTGGGGGTTTATCTCCCTTTAAATGTGTACATTCCAATAGAACATCTTATATTTCCCATACATGTATTTAAATTTTGGTCCTCGTTATAGAGTACTCTTGTTTGATGCTTATGCAGATGCCTCCCCACCGGGCGGGGACCACTGTATCACTGAATTCAAATAGATGACCATTTTTATCTTTTCTTTTCTTTTTTATAGTTTCAGAAGTACATCACTCATGTCCTATATATTTGTACGTACGACTGCTTTTTCCCTCCTCCTTTTTTTTCTCTTCAAGCCGTATTGTCTTTTTAAGTCGTCCTGTGTGTATTTTGATTTTGTTTTCCTATTTTGTATTGTGTGGGTATACATATGTTTTTTCCCCCTGTCATTCTATGTCGCATATGTGTTACTATTACAGGTATTATCATTTTATCATTATTACTATTAGAAAACGCTTTATTCAGTATCTTTGATTTATTAAATGACTAAATTGGGTGTAGTAGTGTTGTGTCGCTGATGGGTGTCGCCGACGTGTATTCTGCGGGCAGGGGCGCCGGTGGTGGATTTTCTGACTTGGGGACATTTTGTCATAACCACGGAACTAACAAAAATGGTCATAACTAACTTCACGTGATGCTTTCGGTCGGGGGCATTGACTGTTGGAGCCCTCTGCTGGTTGATCACGGGCTGGCGACCTTCCCTTCACGATAACGATACGTAACATATAGTACAGTGTACATGTTTTTGTATCTTGGTGGAAGGCTATTCCCCTCGACTTTTTTGTGGTGAGATTTTCGATATGTGTACTTGGGGAAAGGTATTCCTCTTGGGTTTTTTTAAATTCCCTTTTCACATAAATGTGTACATTTTGTGAGGAAAATGCTATACAGTATTTTGTAATTTTGCATTTGATTCTGAATAAAGACAAAAATGTTCTTGAAAAAAAAGGTTAAGGCCTACACCCAATCTGACAGAGAGCAGAGCGGGTTTTCTGACAGAGAGAGGAGCAGGTGAAAGCAGGCGGATGATGTCCTGTAAATGAGGAAGCATAGTTTTTAATATCAATAAAGAAGCGCAGACTCTCATACTAAGGCCATACCAGAAGGCACGAGGCTTTGCGAAAGAAAGTCATGGACGGGAAAAATTGTAGGCAGGCGAGGAAGTGGACGAAGACGGAAAGCTGGCTGGGAAATATCGAAGAGATGGCGGGCAGGAATGTTGTTTTTTTTTGAGATTGTACTGGATAAACAAAGCTGGAAAACCATGACATCCAATCTTTTTACAGCAGTATAAGGTAAGGTTGTGTTATTTTGATCCTGAGAAAATACACACAAAAATCGTGGAAAGGGGGTTTATCTCTATAAGAGAGCAAACGATCTGACGGAAAGAGCACAGAATCTTCGATGGTGCGGATTGAGTCAGAAAATGTAGGCCCTATCTAAGAGAAGGAGAGATGAGCGAGATCAAAATTAGCAAACGTGCGAAACTTTAAGTAATAACTAATTCGATTATTGTTCAACTTTCTATCGGCATTAGGCCTATACTTGTCAAACACACTCCTGTATCGTAGAAATATAAAACTATCTAGGCCGCTACGTAATTTTCATCTTACTTTTTTTGGTACAGTATTAATTGCGTTAATGTGGACAAAATAATAAAACAAGAAATAGGGGAGAAATGTCCCACACCGTGAGTTTACGAGAAAGATATGCTATGGCGCGCAGGAAGAACAGGAAGAGTAAATTATACATTAAAATGCATATACATGAAGGAAAATGGTCTGAAATGTGTCTTCATATTTCAAATTGGTTTTAAAGGCAGGGGATCTTATTTGCACCTCCCACAGCACCGCAAAACATCACTCATGCCCTTAGGCTATTTTATGCCAGGGACGTGTCTATGAAATCTAAAGATTAGTATAATTACCCAGAACTGAGAAATGTGTAATAAACCAATTACAATTCAGTGTATGTTACTAAATCACTTCAGTACATGTATAGCATTATTCAGTGCAGTATTTTGTTGGTTGTCCGGCAGAAGGGCACTTGCATATGATCCCGGCAGAAGAATATTATCTCTAATTTGAAAACCATTGGCTCTTTTTTTCTCTCTTGTAAAGTTTTTATTGGTTTTCATACATTGGAAACATTACAAAAACATCATGTATAAATCAAAATACAAATCACAAAAAAGAACCGAATGTAACTAACTAATCATAACACAACATTAATATTGGTGGCTTGCATGAACATAGAAACAAATCTTAAACAGTTCAGAACACATTCTCAATAGGGGACCATTTTCTGTAGTGAACATTTTCCTTTAACTTTTGTTTTGTTATCACTGATTCTGCATATCTGACACTGCTATAATAAATGCCAAGAGGCCATTTAATCTAAGTTCTGAGTTCTGGCATCTTTGAATATAGATGTCTCTCTTAATAGATGACAGTGTTAACCAATGCGTTGTAAGGCCCTTTCAGTCTTTTATGAAACCAAGATATTCTTTCTTATGGTCAAATCTGAAATGAGATACTCAAACTGTAAATACAAATTTATCAACAAAAAGGCTATGCCTTAAATCTTCAACGGATTTAATTACCAAAATTATATGTACAGGGATGTCATCGCTGTTTACAAAACGTAGGCCTCACAATTATGTTTCTACCTGCCTCAATTTTAAACAAATTTGTATTGGCATGATTGGTGTAAGTAATATTGTGGCGTAAGTTTAAACTGGAACACCCTCATTTAATTCTAGTTGCACATGAAATGGGAGTTGATATATCTGTGACCACTCAATCATCCTTACCCTGGCTCTTTCACATGAAATCAAAGTAGTTGTGATATTTTGAAATCCTTTGACAGTCGTTAAGTGCAAATATCTATTTAAGGCACTATTCTCAAAATCCCGCAACATGAATTATGTAGGGTTTTATGCCGAACAAATTAATTAATGGATAATAATAGCAGTGAGAATGATTGAATAAAACTCTGTTGCTGTTTCATCAAGATAGTCGGTTTTTTTTTTTTTGGGGGGGCGGGGGTGTGGGGTACTCGGGCGGCGCCAGCCTTTTTAGGGACCGGCGGGGAGCGAAATCGTTCGGTAATTCTCGGCCAAAGAGCACCCCGAAAGTTGCTCAGTGGGGGAGGGGATGAGTTGGGCAGAAATTTGGAGGACAAAAAAATCCGACAAAACATTTTTTCACCGGCCAAAATTCCCTCCAAATAGCAGCCAGAAAATTCCCAGTGTGTACGTGTGGTAAGTGTGTGTGTGTGTTGTGTGTGGAGGGGGGGGTTGGAGGGAATATTGGCCCCAAAACATATTTCAAGTCAACTACAATCAGGTTTAAGTCAATATTAAGTCTAACAGCACAGTGTCAGGGCCAAAAGGGGAGGTGTTTCGCTAAAAGTGGTGTTTTCGGGGGGGGGGGTTACGTTAAACAAAAATGCGAGTGAACACCCAAAACACGCCCCCACCCCTGCGTACGGCTATAATGCTCATACAGTGGCAGAACGTTTGGCGGACGAAAAAAAATCCGACAACCAAAAACATTTTTTCCCGGCAAATTACCCTTCCAAAATAGCAGCCAGAAAATTTCCCAGTTCGTGTGTGTGTGTTGTCGGGGGGGGGGGGGTTGGAGGAAATTTTGGCGCCAAACATGGTTTCCAAGGGTCGAATAAAAATCAAGTGTTAAGTCTAATATTAGATCTACCCAACGTGCTGACAGAGGCCAAAAGGGGGGAATGTTTTCAGCCGTCAAGTGGAGTAGTTTCGGGGGGCGGGGGCTGGTACGTTAAACAAAAATGAGGGGAACCATAAACACCCACCCCCCCGACGTAGGCTATAATGTTCATAGCACGTGGCAGAACCGTTGGCGGAACAGAAAAAAAAATCCCACGACCAACATTATTTTTCACCGGCCAAATTTCCCGTCCCAAATAAGCCGCCCGAAGAAATGTCCCAGTGTGTGTTTTATGTGTGGTGATGTGTGGGGGGGGGGGAGGGGGTTGGGAATTTGTGTCCGCCCAAAAACAGTTTTTCCAAGTCAAATAACAATCATGTGTAGTTCAATATTATGTCCTACAGCAATGTCAGAGCAAAAGGGGGGTGTTTCGGCGGGGGGGGTAGTCGTTAACAACAAAAATCGGGTGAACACCCAAAAACACCCCCCGCCGCCGCGTACGCCTTATAATGCTCATGAATACACGTGGTAACATTGTAAAGGCCTATCGACTAGGAATTTTTGTCTCAATGACGCGTGTGATGGCCGATGGTTAGAGCATCACGCATCACAATCGGGAGGTGCGGGTTCCGCATCCAGGCGGACATACAAAGTCTTTTAAAATGGATACCTTCTGCTTTCTAGCAGGCGCTCGGCATTTAGAAGTGAGAGGGGATAATAAACATTTATGTTATGCAGGCCCGCTGGCTAGAATCCCAGTATTCTGACTGAATGGCTTCCCTGGTATAATAAATGTATTTTTATGTATGTATTAATTATTATGCTATTATGATTCAAATGCAAGTATAACCATCACTATATTCCATTGACTGAGTGGTAGAGTTTTTTACTTTTGTCGTATTTTTATTCATACACAGTGTAACAAATTTGTTTTTTTTTTTTGGGGGCGGACGTGCATAGAGATGCCCTGCATAAGGTATCAGAAAGTTTGTTTCAGGGAATGATAGCACTCACACCATGAGAATTAATGTGGTTAATAACATTTGATTTTCGCAGTCGCTTATTTTTTTTCTCGGAAACAAAATTACTAGAGAATGAAGGTGATATTTGGGATTGTTTGATGTGTCGTGTGTGTGCTGTGTGTGTGTGTGTGTGTGTGTGTGTGTGTGTGTGTGTGTGTGTGTGTGTGTGTGTGTGTGTGTGTGTGTGTGTGTGTGTGTGTGTGTGTGTGTGTGTGTGTGTGTGTGTGTGTGTGTGTGTGTGTGTGTGTGTGTTACTCTTGTATACCAATTCGTTTTGAGAAGTGAGTTTATAAATAGGAGATCTACTCATTTGGGGATCTCCTCATAGTAGCCTAATAGTTAATTTGTGCGCAAATGAGGAGGATTCCCAGATATGATAGTAGGCCTATACCTTTGCAGTAATTCCAATTACACTTATTTTTTTTAAGAGCTCCTCAAACGTTTCCAGTTTCTAGTCATTTCGCTGGTTGTGTGTTCAAACCCACAACTCCTCGAACTGTAGAGGTATACGAGTACACACACACACACACACACACGCACACGCACACGCACACGCACACACACGCACACGCACACGCACACACACACACACACACACACGCACACGCACGCACACGCACACGCACACGCACACGCACACGCACACGCACACGCACACGCACACACACACACACACACACACACACACACACACACACACACACACACACACACACACACACACACACACACACACACATACAACTCGAGCCTGAAAAAAACATGTTCTATACAGAACTCAAAAGAAATGCTAAGATATGATATAAAATGCATACATGTACGGTACTGCCTGAAATACATTGGAATTATAAATAACATCTACTATCATTTCATGCACATACAAATTTACACCAGTATAATATTAAATCAAGGTTCAAAATAGTAATATTGAAATATTAGAAACAAACTATTATTGATTTAAGAGACCACCGAAGGGTTGGCTGCAGTTTAACTTAATGTTTATCATGAACAAAATTTTACTAGAGGAGTTCAACTGCATGCGCGCAGCCAATGGGTTTGCCTCCGCACTCCCAGTCTAATCTAATTCAACTGAAATGCCTCATTCATGTTTGTATCCAATGAATCTGATTAAAAGTCTTTATGTTACCATAGTAACGAGCTGACATGATGTGTATACATTGTCCTGTGACCTTTTACCTTTCAAGTCCGAAATCTAATCAGTTCATTGGTGCCTCGTATACACACTTCACCCAAATCAAAATCCGATGAGCCATTCATGAGCCCAAATCAGACCACGTGTCGCCTTGTGACCTTTGAACTCCGAAATCTAATCACTTAATCATATATAGCCTCATAAAGCACATTTGCCCCAATTAAGTTACATCAATACTCGATCAGCTATTCTGAGGTTATATAATAACCAGCCCAAATCAGACGTGTATGAGGCCTCGTGACATTTGACCTTTGCCTTTTCACCCCAACATCTAATCAATTCATTGATGACTTATCAATGGTGCCTATAATACACAGTTCATCCAAGTTAAATCAAACCTGATTGGCCGTTCTTAATTTGTGGCAGTAACCAGTCCAAATCAGACATGCGAGGCCTCGTGACCTTTGACCTTTCAACTCCAAAATCTGATTAGTTCATTGTTGCCTTTGAACCGGTAACGGACGGACAACCCCAAAACATGATATCTTCGGCAACTTCGTTGCGACGGTAAAAAAAAATTAATTGTTTTTAATGCTGATGATACTTAATTACTTAATGATGAGTAATTGCTCTCCAGAAACAATTGAGTTAGTATTTTGTTATGCTACTGGATGTCGGCTGATTGAAGCGTAAGCTCATCCTTGGGCATATTGTCATTATTCAATCCATCTTCAAATAAATTATTTTAATGTTTACTGTTGGGGTGGTGCGGTGCCGCCGGTGAGACCCTTCTTCCCATTTCAAAACTCAAAAAATATCCCGAAGTTTTTCTGTTTACAGCGTTTCCAAGGATAAGCTTGAAGCTCGCTCAGGAGTCATTGACGGGAATGTTTACCAACTATGGGGACGGTCATGGGCGTTCAAAACCGTGACAATGGATGTACAAAGTTTAAGTGAAAGCTAAATATCGAATATTGGTTCAGCCATCAATTAGGATTGGCACAGTCTTGCGCGCATTCAAGCACGACAAAACACTCTCCTCTCCGAGGCTATACAAATAACGCTTAGCGCCAACAACAATGCGATGTATGGTGTGGGACCAATCTCCGTTCATTGCCAATACGTGTGATGCTCACATTTCGCATTCACTTCTCCGAGCCGTGAAAATAATGCTAAACTGTCGTCGCATTTAACGGGTTGGATATATGCGTGCCTGGATCATGTTATATTAATGCAATTGTTTTACTAGGACAAACACAATATCGCGTTGACATATGATATGAGAATGGTAGCTGTAACTTAATGTGCGCGTAGAAGGCTGACCATGAGAACATAAACACTTGGTTCATTCACCATCAGGGAATATGAACAACGACACCGTATAAAATGGTTAGCAAAACGTATACTCGAAGCTAACTTCCAGTTCGTGTTTTTATGCACACTGCATCAACGCACGACCATCGGTAGACGTGAACCTGACATACAATTTAAGATTTTATTCTACAGATAAGGAAAATACAAGTGGATAATGAGCTCCAAGAAAACTAAGAAGTCACTTTCTCGTCAGGTATCGACTGGGAGCGGTATGACTCGAAAAAGCTCGTCGTCCGTTTCTCAGTCGACCTCATCGCCAAGTAAGACGAAGACTGGTTCGGTGGGGATGGCGGCCAAGAACGCGCCGCAACGAAAAATATCTCAAAGCAGTGCCCAAGCCTCGTCGCCGACGCGGAAAACATCGCAAACGAGCACTCCCGGCACAGCGCCGCCACCCAGGAAGATATCTCAGGCGAGTAGCGCCCATAGCCATGGCAACGCATCAGGGGGAAAAGGCTCCTCGGAGCAAGATGACGGGGTTCTCAATCTGAAGCAGAGTTTTAAGAGTCTGATGATCACGAAGCGCATGGCGCGGACGCTCCGACAACGAACATCGCAACGACTCGCTGATCGACGAGGTTTCAGCTACATATCCTACATCGACCGACCGCGACGACGTTCGCCGACGACCAGATATCTGCCGCCCATCGAAAACACGTATCAACTCGAACCACGGGAGAAAATCTCGATGTATAATAACAGTATCCACGGCATCATTAAGAGTGTTGTCGACAAACGATTGGCGGGGAGGAACTACGATCCAACGTGGTGCTCGAAGGAGGCCGAGGAGTTATCGGATGTCATCAAAGAACGTGTCAAGACACTTAACGTCAGTCGCTACAAGTTGATAACGATCGTCCATATCGGAGAAATGAACCGACAAGGCCTACGAGTATGTAGTCGGAACTCGTGGGATCCCGACCGGGACTCATTTGTCAGTTACCAGTACCAGAATTCATCGCTCTTCTGCGTCGCCACGGTTTATGGAATTTATTTTGAATAACATGGTGGTGTACATTTTTGGCGAACATAAACAACAATGAAATGCTGTTAAGTTATGTACTACCGATACGACGTCGAAAGCAAAGAAAAGTGTGTATATGACTGAAAGTAATATGGATGCAGCAGACCACATGGGGGCAGAGGGGCGGCCGCCACACTAAAATGGTTACAATCGCCGCGATCTGGGGGGGGGGGGCGGGGACGTGTTCCCCCTCTCTCGATTTTTGAAGCGGACTATTTTTTTTTTCAATTTGATAAAGCATTTTGGATAGATTTTGTATCTGCAAACCCGTTTAAAAGGCAAATGTGACGGAAATAAGCTATTTTAATGCACGGGGTGGGGAGGGTCAAATTTACACTTTTCACGTTTTAACAATGTCAGAAATGTGTATGACACGCGCTTTTTTCCCACGCGGGGGTAAAATTATTTCGCCTTTGATGTTTCTGACTGGTCACATGAAATCGCCGCTCATGGTTACAATGTAGAAAATAAGAGTTTTTTCGCAGTATAATTCATGAAATTTAGTGGTTTTTAACAAACATTTTCGCCCCCGAGAGTTTCCGCCCTCCCAAAGATTTTCTTCCTGGCGCTGCACCCGGTACGCAGTATTATAGTGACACCATGCAAAACAAGAGTGAAGGAGAATATTGAAGGAAAGTGTAAGCGCGCAGAATGAAAACTCTAGTGTGATCGTCAAAGAAGACCAAAGTGTTGAAAATGAATAAAGCCCCGGAAAAATTTCAGCTTTTTCAATATTTTATTGAGGTAAACATCAAGATCTGAAAGGAATAACGCACTAAAATCTGTAAAACCTCAAGCAAAAACATTTGAACTGGATGTAAAGATGGAATCAGGTTGACTTACTAATCAAGTTTGTGTCTGACGATTTTACAAAAAGTGTATATTTTTCATAATTGTATAGAAAGCCAATTCTGTTAATATGCCAATTTCTTTAACTTTTTAAACAAAAATGACATCAAAATTGTTGTGAAATTGTATAAAATGAGTTTAAGTATGTACACATGTACTACTAACATTGTATATTTGATGTCAATATTGTACAAAACCTTATCGTAAATACATGCTGTCTTTTACATCCGAATTACCTGTTGAATATGATGTAATTATTTTAAGGAGAGTACTGTCACAGTTTTCATATATAAGTATGATTTAATATATTTTCTACATTTCTAACGCGTAAACATGCATGTGTCCAAAGATATTCGTGGCACACGAGAATGTTTGGACACTTAGCAAGATAAATACAAATATAATCTACAAAGGTTGACGGAGATGTGTAAATGTTCTCTTTATGGAGTTTACATTATTATTATTATTATTGTTATTATTATATTATTATTATTATTATTATTATTATTATTATTATTATTATTATTATTATCATCATCATCATCATTATCATTTGTTTTAATAGAATGTCTTCTAACAATTGCGATGGAAATGAATTATAATTGTAGATTGCGGATCGATATCGCTGATTTAAATTCATAATCGAAAATAAAATATTTCTATAATGGATCAGGGCAATTCCGTACTCAAAATTTGACATCCAGTCTCCTTATCATACTTGAAGGGATAATGTATGGTTGTTTGATGGTTTTATTGATGATGGTACATACACAAGTGGTCAGGAGGAGAAAATTTCTCCTTTTTGACTGAAATATTGTCCGACGGACGCAGAAGTATACGACATGAGACTACGATTTTCCTTCTATTCCATAAAGAAATAGATAAATTAGCCCAGATATCAACTTATCATATCTGCCTTCTGCTGGTACGATAATATGACTATGAAATAAATCTTTATTCTCGTTATGGCAGATTGAAAAAAAAACTATTTTAGTAGGCCTACATGTAGTATGAATCGCTCATCAGCAGACATTTCATACCGTTTTATTTGCATTTGCAACACATGGCTGATATAATTTCCATAACGACTTCTGTCTGGTTTGGCTACACGCGATGTTTGTTTTTCAATTCATATCATCGTGTTTTAGTTACACAAGCATTTGGCTTTAAACAGAAATACCTAGCAACGGCGGTATAGGTAGCAAAGTATGCGAGTGAAGTCAATATATACCTTTGTTATAATCAATATGAATCTCATTTTGAACGTTTCGTTTCCTTGGGGCTTTACTTTAGACTTGACAGCACTGATTAATATCTGGGAGTATATCTTGAGGAAGGGTATACATCCCAACTGAAGACCATTTACACCCTCTATGTTGCTGGGAACATTGGCGGATTCAAGTAGCGATAACGATCGTCCCGCATTTTGCAGTATAATAAAACTAAATTTCCCCTTGTTCTTGTTCTCGTTGTTCTCCTCCTCCTCCTCCTCCTCCTCCTCCTCCTCCTCCTCCTCCTCCTCCTCCTCCTCCTCCTCCTCCCCTTCTCCTCCTCCCCTTCTTCTTTTCTTCTTCCTCTCCCCCTTCTCCTCCTCCCCGTCCCCTCCTCCTCTTTCTCCTTTTTAGAAATTACCGTGAGGAGGTAAAAAGAGGCATTTGTCACCAAGGAATAGTATACCTAAAAGAGGATCATACAATATATACAGTGTGGCCCAGAAAAAAGGAAACCGAGAATGATGAAGATATTTTTATATGTTGATAACAAATATGACAAAAAAATCTGATATAGTGGGAAAGCATATTTTCTCTTCTTTAAATTGATACCAGTCACAGAGATTTCTATTCACGCATGACTGAGCAAAGACAATCAGAAGGGACACAGGTATAAAATCATTTGCACGAGCAAATTTGAACTTTGAACTGTCACGCTTGAATGTATTCAGAATATCTTCGCTATTGAAGGACCACATTAGAAAGCCTATTTTATCTTTTTTCGTAGGATACCTCATTTATGAAAAATGAGCGATGCATGAGTCAGAAAAGACAATTTGAAGTGATGCTTGTTTTCAGAAATGGCCCAAAATGCATTCATTAACTCTGCTTTCTGGATTTGGCAGCCAGCAACCAAGAAATTACCTCGCTAACAAGATTCGGAGCCTATTGTTGTGCCCGAAGCAAGATATTGTGTGAAGTCAGCTGTGCGTGAACCTTTTGTTCAGCCTGCCTCAACAAGCTAAAAATTTATTCATTCTGAAAATCACGCTAAAACAGGCATGTTTTAATTTTACTTGTTCTCCGTCATACGTTATTCATTTTTTACGCATGAGGTGTCAGAAAAAAGGAAATATTGAATATTTATTTCATGCTTTTATTTCTGAAAAATAATTACATTTACTACCCCGAAAATGCACTCAAACATGGAATTTGGGCGTGCAAATGAAATTTTAGTCGCATCAATATTCATTGTTTTAATTCAATCATGCGTGAGCAATGAATAATATGTTGTGTATCAAATAAAAGAAGGGAAACACAGCTTTACAAACATACCTAATTCATCTAAGATATTGTTTATTATGATGGAATATTTTTGCCATGAAATCCGGTTTCCTTTTTTCTGGGATACACTGTATAACTGATATTTAGAACTTTTTTCAATGCCATGCACATGCTATGCGAGTGCCCTGGTCGATTTCATCGAGTATGCACGCGTAGGACACAACTACATTGATGTCACACGAGTGCTCATGTGTGTGTGTGTGTGTGTGTGTGCGCGCGCGCGCGCGCGTCGTGTGTGTGTGTGTGTGTGTGTGTGTGTGTGTGTGTGTGTGTGTGTGTGTGTGTGTGTGTGTGTGTGTGTGTGTGTGTGTGTGTGTGTGTGTGTGTGTGTGTGTGTGTGTGTGTGTGTGTGTGTGTGTGTGTGTGTGTGTGTGTGTGTGTGTGTGTGTGTGTGTGTGTGTGTGTGTGTGTGTGTGT
>JZLH01S0617393.1:6981-17285 GCA_001188425.1 Eucidaris tribuloides
TGATCCGGTTTTTGTATTTGAAAGGACGCACACCACGGGAGACTTTTGATGAAATGAAAGTAACTTATGGTGATGATACCCCATCATAATTATGCAGGGGCGTAGGTAGTCTAGGTTCTAGCCGTTTCTATTTCGGTTTAATTTCTCCGAGTTGCAGCCAATACTCGAGTATCGCGCCAAGCCGAGTGAGGGCGATTACCCCAGTGCTTGCGTCGCCCGAAAAATCGCCCTTACTCGGCTTGGCTCGATATTCGAGTATTGGCTGCAACTCGGAGAAATTAAACCGAAATAGAAACGGCTAGAACCTAGACTAGGGCGTAGGCTGGTTTGGGCATGGGGAGGTGCACATCTTGCGGAAGTGGAACTAACTTGGTGTGGGGGAGGTGGAACTAAAGTTGAGAAAATCAGGCGTTGAAAGCAGAAAAGGTGGTGAAAATTTCTTTTTGCTTGCCAGGGGCGGAATTCCTTTGGCTCTGCGGGGGGGGGGGTTGCACGTGCACCCAGTGCACCCCCCAAGCCTACGCCCCATTATGACCATGTAAAACGCTGGCATCGTGAGTTCAAACATGGTCGGAACTCTGTGGAAACAGCTCCCAGATCTGGTCGCCCCGCCATTGATGAGGCAATTCTGTCCGTCAAGTTGAGGCTGCCATTTTGGAAGATCGACGCATAACTCCATTTCACACTTGAATCAGTTAAATCAGAAACCACAATTAGTTCAGAGCTGTAATTTGCCACTTAATCTATAGAGATATAAATAATTGCACATGCAAAATTTCAGCTAGATCAAACCACTGGAAGTGGGTCAGGGGCATTACTTATTGAACGCCCCTCGTATGCCATCATATTGCTAGTGACAGTGTAACTGTGTAAAGTTTTGTCTTTCGAGTTTTGACTCTTTTCAAAATTTATTTATATCATAATTTATCAAAGTTTGATAATCGTCGGAAATAATAGTACACTATTTTCAAATTTGCGCTCCCCCGAAAATTTTGACATTACCCGCCCCCAACAAGCCCCCCCCCCCAAAAAAAATGGATCGATGCTCCTACATGTGATGTGCAATCCCCCTACCCCCCCGAAAAAAAAAAAATAAATAAATAAATAACACTTTTGGCAAAGGTCCTGGTTTACGGGCGGGGTAGCGGGTTTAGTGCTCCTTGGGGTCAGGGACGGAGATTTCATGTGATGAGTTGGGGGGGGGCGAAAAACACCGAAGGCGAAATAAAAAAAACTTTCGCGTGGGGGAAAAACGCCCCGAGGACACATAGGCCTATATGTTGTTTAAAAGGGAAATCCCCTTCACACCCATTTTTAAGGTTTAATAATCTAATTTCATTTAGGTTTGCTGATAACAAAATCTAAAAAAAAAATGGTAACAAAATCGAAAAAAAAAACCAAACAAATATTAAGTTGTAAATATCGAGGGGGAACGACCCCCCCCCCCCGAATATTCGAAGTGGGCCGGGGGACACGTTCCCCGTTCCCCCGGGATCACCACCAATGTGCGGGGTTATTACTGAAGTGAAAGCTTTATCGCACATGTACTGAAATAAACGACTGGATAAATACTAATAAAATGCGAGACAGTGTGACGTGTATGTTTTGCTAGCTGGCCTGTGTAATAAGTGTAGTACAATGTCAAAGGTAGGATGATGAATGAATGGTTGCTGTCACCAAGTTAGAAACGAGTAAGTGAAGTGGTGTTCGTTGTTGTTGATATTGATTATTGATATACATTTTTATGGGGTTATACCATGGTGGGTCGAATGTATGCAATTTGAAAGTTGTATCTGTGTAAAAGGTCTAACGTTTGACCCAATTTCCGTAGACGTTTAATTAATTAATTGGCCCAGCATATTGCACTCGACTCTCGAGAGTCGAGTCAGTCGCATAGCCATGAGTCATTGTGACTGTACCGGTATCATGTCGCGACTGCTCGCCGGGTCCACGGCCACGCGGGGCCCGCATGCATGCTGCAACTGCAAGCCGCTAGCCGCCGTACCGCGTAGATCGAGAGGTTGCGCAAACGCGTTAAACGTGTGGACGTGGGCTGAGTATATTGGGCAACGTAAAACTTTTGGCAAACTTGTACTTTTGGGGACCGGACAATGTAAGTAGATCTATGCACTTTGGCCTAAATCTGCGCACCCTACATTTAACAACCAAAATTACATGCAAATCAATAAAAAGTTACGAAATGATGTTTCTCATAGTCATATAATGACGCATATCTGACTGAGGAATAACACTGCATGAAAATTGTACGAAAAAACTCACTTTTATGGTATTTTGGAGACGATTTTGTCAATGCGTCACTCGACTCGGTTGCGTAAGGTTCCTTAATCTGCGCACACGTGCATTGTCTATGTAACTTGCACGAAACGGTGGTTTGCGTGAGCGCATCAACAAATATCGAATTTCGGGAAAACTGCGCTCAAATTTTCAAAAAACAGCGATCAATTGTGAATGATTATTTCATTTACTATACCTTTATACCAATTAAATGATTATTTGAGTGTGAATTTGTGGTTTTGCAGAATTAGGACCCACGCAGATTTAGGGCACTTGACCATACAATTTAAGTTCTATATAGATCTACCGTTCAAAATTATTCTGGGCATGTTCTTACATACCAGCTCTCTCCAATCGTTGTTCATTTGATGAAAATAAAGTACATTTTGGACGAAAATATTATTGGCTAAAAATACGAGTGGTCAGCGACTTTATTCGACAGTGTTCACACTGCGCGAAGTAACGCGGTGCATAGAATCCGGACAACTCGACCCTTAGACAATTCGACCCTGTACCCTGGATTATGGATAACTCGCTGGTGCATGGTGGCAGGTGATCCATGCAGGGTAGAGGGTCGAGTTATGCAGGGTCTAGTTGTCCGGATTCCATGCACCGTGCTAGTTTGCGCAGCGTGAACACTGCCGTATACGAAAGTCGCTGACCACTCGTGTTTTTGGCCAATATTTTCATCCAAAATATACTTTATTTTCATCAAATGAACAAGGATTGGAGAGAGCTGGTATGCAAGAACATGCCCAGAATGATTTTGAACGGTATTTACGTTAGAACTTATATTGTACTTACATTGTCCGGTCCCCTAAAGTACAGGTTTGCCAAACTTTCAGTTTGTCTACTTTTCTCAGAAACGAGAACATATTTAATCTATTAAATCATAATGTTATGAAACGAAAAAAGGCTAGATCTATTGTGATTCTATGTAGATCTAACACCGGAGCCGAGCGAAGCATGTGATATTTCTCCTGGATTTATTTTAGAGAGGTAATGCAGATAAAGTGTCTCGCCCAAGGACACAAACATCGCAGCAGGATTCAAACCAGGAATCTTGTAATTGAGAAGCCAGTCTGGCCTGATCCAAGCCACAATGTCTTCACAGACTCACACAGAAAGTAATAAGCAGATAAGTTTTGAGATATTTGTTTTCTTCTCATACATTTGCTATTCCAGACATACGGTATTAGATTCAAGACTTCATGAGCCTTCTCGGAGACATCGCTGACTTTTCCCGCCAGAAACTGAAGAAGGTTGATACGTGCGTGAGGAGACAAGATGGTAGCTGTGTCGTAGAGACCCGCGATGGATCAGGAATGTTTACTGTAGCGACCTCAGTTTCCCCACCAAGTAGCAGTAACATGGAGTTTGGATTTGTCCCCGACTACGAACCGGACCTGCAGATAGTGGAAGTGAGACCGTATCTCTTCCTGTGTGAGTGAATTTTATCCTCTACATGTACATGTATGTCCCATGACTTTGAACTCTATTAACTTTGTATGCACTTCAGTGGCTCTATGGACCAAAAGGGTTCAGCTGGTATGTCACCATTTTAACCTTTCAACATTCAACGTTCTTCTATTAAAACAAAAACCTGGTAAAAAAAAATAATAATAATAATCAGTGATTCAAATTTCCTACCCCCCCCCCCAAAAAAAAAAAATACATGTAAGAAGTTGGTCATGTGATAAAAAGGTAGAAAAAATAATGAAACATCAAGATAATATATTGTTTATAATCTGTGTTTGAAAAGATGGTAAAATCAAAGGTTCAAGAGTTCCGAATAATACATTGATTAAAATTCTTTCAAATCAACTCCTTTTCTAACGTATGGGGTCAGTGTTAGGGTTGATTATAAACAATGATTTAAATTTTATAAACTTTGATGTATTTATTACTTTGATTTGACAAATAAATATTTTTCTTGTAAATTATAAATAATCATAAACTCTACAAACATTCAACATGACTAAATGATCATTCCCAGATGACTCTCGGTTTTTAGCCTATCTAGGTTACTTGTTTACTTGTTTGTTTACTTGTTTACTCATTTACTTTTTTCTGTTTCAGCCTCCTGTGATGTGGCCTACAACCTTGAGATTTTAAAGGAGCACAACATCTCCCATATATTAAATGTAGCCAGTTTAAATAACGTCTACCCGGACCATTTTGACTACAAGAATCTACCCATCTGGGACCTCCCGGAAGTCAATATTACCAAGTAAGTATTGTCAGTTTTAAAGACACAAGTTAACAATGAACACAGTTTGAAAAAAAAAAATATTGTGAGCTACATGATCCTCCATGTTTTAAGTGTCTTTGATAAGGTTTAAAAATGAAGGGCTCTCTCTGAAAAAATTGTATTTCAAAATTGATTATTTAGTGCTTTGTAAAAAGTGAAAATCTATGAGTACTCAGGTTGACTGGATTCACCTGGCCCATTTCCTCCCATAGACTACTGTGTGTAGATCTGGGCTATTTTATATACTCCTTCATAGTGGTAATTCCAAGGTGATATTTCTTCATGCATATCTTGCCAGAGGTGGCATAACTTTCCACCTTTTTAGCTCATCCGGCCCGAAGGGCCCGATGAGCTTATGCCATGGCGTGGCGTCCGTCGTCCGTCCTTACCGCGTCCTCCGTACCCGTCCTCCACAGTTTTGAAAAATGACTTCTTCTTCTCTCATTTCAATCCATTTGATTCTGATTGATTATCATATAGGGCTAATGGTGGGATTAAAAACTTCTACACATAATCTTGAATTCGTTATTATATATTAATTATGCAAATTATTCGAAATCCACAAATACAGCTTCTTCTCCTTCATTTCTCAACCGATTTATTTTGAATTGCTTATTGTAGGCTGAAGGTTATCACATTAATCTACACAGAATTTAAATTATACTCCATTAATAATTATCTAATTATCGCAATTTTCCAAATAACAAAATTGCTTCGTTCCACATTTCTGAACGATTTCCATTCTGTTTGTTTACTGATAGGGCTACGTGGGGCTTCAGACTTCTACACAAAATTTGAAATTACATTAAATTATGCAAATCTAAATACAGATATGCAAATTTATGCAATTTTCGGGCGAAAGAAATCCACAAAAAGAGTGCTCTCTCATCATTCTCAACGATTTTAATGTGAATTGCTTTTTATAAGGGCTGATTATGACATTAAATTCTACAACAGAATTTGCATGAAATTATACTCCATTAATTAATTAGTGTAATTTATGCCAAAATTAATGTCAAATAACAAAAATTGTTTCTTCTCCCACATTCTTGACCGATCATTTCTTTGTTTATTGATAGGCTATGGCGTGTTCCAGACTTCTACAGGAAATTTTGAAATAATCAATTATGCAATATTTAAATAATGCATATTCAAAATTCATGCAAAATTTATTCAAATCACCAAATAAAATCACAAAAAAGGCTTCTTCCTCATCATTTCTCAACCAAATAGTTTAGTTGCTTTATCTGAGTACTATAGCTTGTACACTAAAACTTTAACCAGATTTAACTGTTGCCCATTAATTAATATAGTAAATTATGTAAGAATATTCCACAAAAATAACAAATTTATTTCAGTTCTGATCAATCAATACCTTTTGTTAGGTTCCACTTTCAAATGTGTTTTCCAGACAACAAAAATCATATGGGCCCCAGAAGGCACGGGTGGTGCAATCAAATAAGTCATGTAAGTTATTATTATATTATTTTTATTTTTATTTTTCATTCCTTCCGGAGCATAACTAAATTTTTCTCACTCCTAATTTTTTATATCAGTTCCATTCTGGGACATCCAAGTAATTAATTTTACCAGTTAAAATTTACACATAATGAATATATGAATTTGCCGATCGAGCCGCATGAGCGCTACGTCAATTACGTTTTCTAGTATGTAGCTAGGATGGTTTATTGTTCATTCGCATATACCATTGTAGCTGAGATATCAAAGTTGACATTTTAAGAATGAAATCCGCAATGTTACTAATGTCTTCAAGTATACTGTTTTGATGCGTCAGATTTTAATCAAATAAAATGATACACTGACATAAAAACTACACTATCAAAATATTTAAAAGTTTTGAAATATACATGTATATGTGATAAATCATTTGAAAATTGGGCCATTGCTTGAGCTGTATTTTATAATGTTAGACTAGGTTTTAGATGCTAGATGTACATGTAGCTCTCACCTACTAATTTGATATTTGGTAGAGTCCAGCTGTAGCAATGATTGTCTGATAATTGTTGAACTGCACTGGTGTGAGTTTTTGACCTTGTAGGCTTTCATTGGCAGGCATTCATTATTCAGTAGATGGAAGAAGAATGGGGTCTGGCAGTCAGACTAGTTTAATAGTTAAAAAAAGTCAAATTCAGTTTAGGACATGATGTATGTGTATTCAATCAAATCATATCAGCATTTATTTTCACAGCACCTGAGTTTTCAGCCCCAAGGCATTTGTGAGAGGTGAAGATTTATAAGAATCTTTACATTGTAAATGGGCAATTCCACGGTTACTCATGTTAAATTTGAAGGCATTTTGATTCACTTGTTGATCTCTAGCAGTATTATTAACCCGTTGACTACGAGATTCTGTAAATCCCCATAGACTTTGTACAGGGCCCATCCGGTTCCCGTAAGCAACGGGTTAATGGGAGATAGCTTAAAGTTTTTATGCCGTCACAAAGCATGTTGTTTCTGATTTGTACAAAATAAAAATATGAGAAAATAAATTGAACTGTATGAAAATCATTGTAATGTCTCAGTTACTCACGTTACAGAATTGGGACATGCATAAAATGTAAAGAGGACTTAATTGAAAAATTTCCTCGTGTGGAGCTCTCATTCAAAAAAGTTGTACCCGTATCAAAGCACTCTGATAGAGAGTCATAAACTGACTATATGCAAAATGTAGTGGGTTACTCTATTTTTGTATAAATTACAAGAACATCGGTTACTCACGTTACATTTTGTCCAGTGACATATTTTCGGGGTTATCTTCATGTAAATAGATTTTTATTAGAAAAGCAATTCATTTATCATTGCAGTATTATATGCTTAACACTATTTCACTGAAAAAAATGGAGAAAAAAATGATAATTTTTCATAAAACTTAGATTTTTTCACAGTAGGTGGAGCCTAGTCCCACATGTGGCATATTGTGTATGGTTGCTGATTCTCCTGGAAGGCAGCGTTACAGAAGCAAAATTTGGGGTAGAAATGATGACCCCAATTGTTTCTTCATAAATCATAGCCAATCCAACCAATAAAATTTAACATGAGTTGAGATAAAGCCAATTTATGTAGTGCTTGGTTTGTCCACCAACCTGTGGAATTGCCCAAATGATTTTAGCCAAGTTAGTCCATAAATTCATATTGGGTTGTTCAAATCATGGACACAGTCTTTAACTGGAAGATCTACAAAAAAAGGGGGGGGGGGAATGTACACATCTTGTCTTCTGTGATCAAATTCAAGTGAATAAATCATTTGTATCGTAATATATGAAATGCCAGTGAGCAATACTTAATTAAACACAGGAGTAATGCCCGTAGATAAAGGTGAAAAATACCCTCTTGGGTATGCACCAGAATGCAGAATTCCACATTGAAGAACAAAACACACACAAAAATCCAAACCTTGGGACACCCCTCTCATACCCTCCTACCTTCGGTTGAATTGCTCCCTCGCACATGGATTTCAGGAATTTGTAAGAGGGATATACATGGCTTCAACTGGTCCTACTTTTCCTACTTTTTCTTACTTTTTGTGAAGATCCTAATTTTCTTATTTTTCCCCTAAAAATCCTTGTTTGCCTACTTTTTACTACTTTTTGTCAAAAAACAACAGCATTGCAATGGGTTAAATGTTTGTTTGGAGTTGAGTAGTCTTTACAGGTTGTTGCTGAGAGTAACTACCATCATCACCCGTTTGTGAAGGAAAATTTGTTTCTGCGGATTTCCACTTTTTCGCCAGTCTTAGAATTTTTTTACACCTATATTCCGCTTGTTTTCATTTTCTTTGGGGTTACTCTTCCCAAACAATTTTCCTCCTACTTCGGTGAATTGAATTATAGTTGTTATTATTTTATTTATTGAATTCTACTTTTTAGAGAGTTTTGCTCCTAATTTCCTGCTACTTTTTCAACCAAGCAGAGTTGAAGGCCTGGGATATATTGTATCATTTTTGGCCACTTTCTCTCTGTGTAGATTTTTCAATCCTGCCTTCGAGTTCATCGACCGGGCCAGGAGTAGCGGAGGTCGCGTCCTCGTCCACTGCAACGCCGGAGTGTCCCGGTCGACGACCATCGTCGTCGCATACGTACTTCGCGACGAGGGCGCCAAGATCAGCACGACGCTAGAGGCAATTCGCAGACATCGGCCGTTTGTGAGGCCGAATGACGGCTTCATGAAGCAACTACAGCAATACGAGTCAGACAAGCTGGGAGAGGAGAGCTCATAACGTTGGTGCGCTTCTGTCAAGTTACGTGCTCGACAGAATAGGTTTTTTTTTAATGATTATTCATAAATTATAAGAGTTTGCAACAGTTTGGGGGGCTTCTTGCTTTGTGTGTTTTCACATTAAATTTTAAAGTTAAGTCTAGACATTCTTGTGTCTTGTTCTCTACACTGAATGATGATATAGTGTAGGCCTTGCGAGATGTCATATAGAATCAAGGGTACTTTGAGCTAATGCTCACTAAACTCTTTTGAGTAATAGACAATTTTCATATTGTGTTAAAAAATGTGGATATTTTATCTTTTCAAGCCTAGTGACGAACTTTTTCTTTTCTTTTTTTATGAATATTTATTCAAAACTGAATGTGCAACTTGCATGCATTACTTGTTACCATGTCTGACAAGCTATCAAGTTGTCTGAATGGAAATCTTTATCAGATTGGTGCGCATGAAATTTGCAAACATGAAACCCATCTATTACCATTAAATTTAACATTTCCAGGAAACAAAATACAATCAGTGTCAGAAATACTGTGAAATATCATTCTTGCCTCAGCACTAATATGTAACAATTTCAAAAAGTCTTGTCATACTAACATCATAAATGATTATCTGTTTTGTCTGTCTGTTTGTTGCTAACATTTTCTTGTGTTGAAATCTTTGTATTGTATGTATCACGTTTCCATGTTGTGTAATAAGTATTAAGTGGGGTACAGTATTTTTCAGATCTGTCTGATGAATTAGAGAACTAGCAAAAGACAAAGACATATTATTGTATGTCAGTATTGATGTCCTTTAGAGATTACCTCACGTGAAATAATTCTTGTTTCATTTGTGGCATTTGTATGTGTAAGATTACATCGTAGGTGCTGAAGCATACAGTTATACCAAAACTGTTATGTACTGATACGGAAGTTTGCATTGAAGCAAAAATTTGATGCAAATGTAACTATTTTGGGAATAATTTTTTCATAATTATAATAAAATAATACTGTAATGATGATGATGATTATGATGATGATCATGATGGTGATGATAATGATGATGATGATGATAATGATGATGATGATGATGATGATGATTATCGTGAAGATGATAATACTACTCAGGGTTGGCATTTTTTTCAAGGGCTGATTGTCACTCATTGATTTAAATCATTGTTCTAACAAAAAAAAATGTTGCCATTAATTTACATTGCCAACCCTCATACTTCTATTTAAAAAAAAATATTATTATTATTATTATTATCATCATCATCATCGTCATCATTGTCATCATCATCATTCATCATTATTATTACATACGGTAATAATCATTGATTAATTCATTTCATGCAATGTTTACTTATTTATTTCCGTATTTAACTCTTTCCAGGTGCACCATTACAGTCATTGTCTTCCTTTGGCAAAGTGTGTGCATTTGTAGTGAACTCACCATAACTATATGATTTTAATGTCATTTTATCTACAACACACAGTAAACAAAATCGTATTCTATTGTCTAAAAAGCTTAAATCAGGTTATCC
>JZLH01S0617397.1:0-12759 GCA_001188425.1 Eucidaris tribuloides
AATTTTAGTCATTTTACTGCTGTTGTGGTCAAACATTTGTTCTTTGTTATACAATTATTATCAGAAACTTCTGCGAGTCTTCAAATTCGATGTATAACTTTCTTTGGGTTCAATCTCTATCAGAATCATATATGCAATACTGATAAATGAATGTTCATTTTGTCCTAAAGACAGATCCCTGGACATAGACTCTAGTAAATGTATACATTTGTATATGTTTCAACTTCTTTGGTTGTTGAGACATTTTTTCTCCTCCCATCAGCCCCTATCATGCCACTGCCCTTCGATGTAAGACTCAAAATAATTCATTGACGTAAAACATAGCGGCGATTAGTTTCAACATATCGCCCGCACACTTCTGCTCCACAGGTAGTAATCTAGAGTTCTGGTTGATGATGGAAAATCTTTTTCCAGGTGAAAGTATATTACATTTGCATTACAATGTGGGACTAATTCACTTCATATGTAATAAATAATCGAAAAGCCATCAGTATGTCCGTTTCGTATGTTATTTTCCAATTTTGCATTACAGTAATAAACAGTTGCAGGATTGGCAGTTTCAATAGGTGAAGTTTTCATCTAAACAGCCCTCAGTTGCAATGTCAACAATTAACATTGTCCCACATATTGATTTCTGTGTTACTACTTTGTCAGCAGTAGGGATTTATGTAGAGGATTTGTCAACAACGAAATGTTCTGTTGTTCTCAACTACTCTCTCCTGTACTATAGTGACATTTTCAGCCTGTTCACAGAAGGTTTGAAAACAGTTGATATTAAAATTCAGTTGTTCTGCAAGTACTCAACCTTATCTTTATGTAGAAAACACTTACTACTCGGACTCGGATCTAAACCTGTCCCCTCGTCCTCTTGGTCTGGGTCATCTGGCGATGTCGGGTACCCTTCCACGTATCCAACATTTATCCAGTCGCCACTGGAGGTCCTGATTGCAATTCTGTAACCAGAAATGGGGCTGCCACCGATAGCTCGATAATCCTTCCCAATGTCAGTGGAATTGTTTGGTCTTAGGCCGCAAGTCTCTATGAAGGAGCGTCCAAGCGCCAACAATTCTTGCTGCTGTGGTTCTGCAGGGAATTATCCCAATAAAGTGAACAGATTATGTTGATTACATCAAATGAATAAAAGAGATTATTGAAATATGTAATATGAAAAATCTATTACATCAGTGATTACATCATCAAAATAGGACACGTAAAACAAAGTAACAAAAAAACGACACAATGTAACACTACAGAAGACGTATTTTGTACCCATGTTAATCCTCTTCAGGCTCAACTCCTGTGGGATCAGTTACAAAATATTCTTTTTGAAAGACCTATGGTAAATTATGTATATTTTCCATATAAAAAGGCTAATTCTTACCAACAATAAAACAAAATGTTTGTTTGACAAATAAAGACAAACAGTGGTGTAAAAAAGACACATTGAAGATTTAACTTTTCCAACACCTGCATTTTGATAGATAAAATACAGGCAAGCATTTTATTTTTCGATACAGTATTAAAATAATAATAATAACGTCTTTTTTACCCAGGGTAGCCACTTCAGTCAAAGAGACTGCTCTACCAGCGGGCCCTGCATAACAAACATGTTACTATTGCCCTTCTCTGTTCTATAATGCTGGGCGCCTGGCTAGAAAGTAGAAGGTACCATTTTTAAAAGTCTTTGGTATGACCCGGCTCGAATATGCAACCTTCCTGACGCTCTAACCACTAGACCATTACGCCGGTATTCAGAATTACACTCTCAGTACCCAACAAGCACTCAAAATACCACTGAAGAAATCATCGCATGTGTTGCACATTCGAAAATTTCAGAATTGATTGCATTGCTTACTTGCAAATCACTTGATATGTATGCGTAATTTTCTTTATCAATTTATAGAGCACAAGTTTTACTTATTCGTTTGCTTCGCGTTCCAATGTTTCTCCACCTTTATCAACTTTGTCAGACGTATTGCCGAAAATGATCGTGTTCCCGCTTCTAAAACTATCACGTCGTACTTACCATATTGGGTAGTGTTCTGGTTTTCTTCCACATATCCAGCAAATATCCACTCTCCATTAGCTGTTTCGATCGTTATGTTGTAGCCAGTGATGTTAATAACATCCAGACCAGTGACGTTGCCAACATCTAGGACAGTGTTGTTACTTACATCCAGGTCAGTGGTGTTGGTAACATCCAGGTCAGTGGTATTGCTAAGAACCAGGTCAGTGGTGTTGCGAAGATCCAGGTCAGTGGTGTTCCTTACATCCAGGTCAACAGAATCATCCGAAGCAGAGGCATTCCGCTTTGCGCATCTCGCCACAAACGAGTGCACAGCTAGAATTGAATGAGAATAATAACAAAGGCTTTATGTAAGTATCAGTGTGATTCTCATTATTTACTGGTTTCTGTTGTCTCATTAACAATGCTCGCATCCAGGGGCGGTGCCATAGATGGGGCAGAGGGGTCGGTCATCCTAACATTGTCAAAACACAGTAAATCATGGGGTTTTCGCAGTGTAATTCATGAAATGTAGGTCTTTTTGACATTTTCGCCCCGTATTCTTTTTCACCCTTCCTAAGATTTCACCCTGCGCCGTCCCTGCTTGCATTTATAAACATGTGCAGCTGTTCCAATTTTTTTAACCGTTCAGATATATGAACACCAACACTTTAGGTACCATATTTCATACTAGGGCTGGTGAGTACAGCGTCTGCTATTGTGGTCTAACAATCTGAAGTATTCTTACCAAGAAACAGCAGTCACCACATTCGATACAAGCCCTCAGAAAGGAGTTTAAGTTGTGATTGTCGCTGATACTACACTTTGTTTGAAATCGCATACAGTACTGGTCACAATTAACCTACCTTGCGCAACGCGTGTAATACGCATGACATACGCCAAGGTTGCGCGCAGGCCACACGAAGCTTACCCGTAACCGGCGCGCGAAGCGTGCGTAGTTTACGCGAATACCCTGCTGTTACCTCCGCGTAAATGATTAGTGTAACCTGCGCGCAGGTCGCGCGCAAGCTACGCATGACATACGTGAAGGTTGCGCGCAGGCTACGCGTAGCTTACGCGTAACCGGCGCGCAAAGCGTGCGTAGTTTACGCGAATTTCCTGCTGTTAAATAAGTGTAACCTGCGCACAGGTCGCGCACAAGCTTCGCGCGACATGTTGCCCATTACAATCGCGTAGGTTGCGCGAATGTCCTGCCGCAAGGATTGCGCGCATTTGAGTGGGTTTATTGTGACCAGTACTGTAGATCCACGGGTTGAGATGCAAATTTGCTGTAAAAGGATCAATTGTAAGAAAGTGTAACATACCATGGAATCAGATACTCACGAAAAGGTTTTGTCGTGACAACAATTCCAGGACCTTTGCTTCCCTCAAGTCCATCAACGTGTCTAATGGTTGAGACACGTAGCTCATAGGTCGTGTTTGGTTGCAATCCTCTGACCTGATATTGTAAAGGACGATTGTCTGTTATAGTAGGCGAGCCTTCATCCGTCCACGAGTCATTTGAAGTCCTTGAATAAACCTTATAGCCAGCAACTGGACCCTCTCCTTCATCAGTACAGGCATCCCACTGGGTCCATCGAATTTTGATGTAGTTATGTCCATGTTTAAGCAAACGTGGCTCACGCGTGAGGACCGGCATCTCTGTATAAATTATTAATGTTATTTACATGATATTTGCTGTTAAAACAAATTGAAAATAACTCTGAAGGCATGGTGTTGGAGAAAATCTTCGTGTCTATTTTACACTTTTCAAATAGTTGCCCTACCAGAAAAAGCACAATGTTGTCCATAGTGTGTTTACATTGTGACAAGAGTGTAAACACAATGTGGCACTATGTGATTTTGGCCCATTTTCACAGTGTGACACTTTGATCACTGTACGTGTGCTCTTATAGAGGTCACACTGTGACGACCCTGTTTTCTAGCCACTCTGTGGATTTGGCCCATTTCCAGAGTGACACTGGGATCACTGTGTGAACACACTGTGACGGCATTGTGTTCTTTCCGGCAGGGTGGAGAATTCAATTCCCACTGTTGTTTGATATTGGCGGTTAAATTACCTACCAAAAATCGTTGAGTGGTTAGGACTGAATAGTTATTAGGGACATTTGATTTTAACACACGAATTCTGTAAATTAATGTCACATGAATGAATAATTACATTTCAGTTTATCTTTAGACTGAACATATGCCAAGTAAACTGTAAACCGTATTGTTTCATCATGTCACTGTTTGGAGTGTTTGAAATACTTACTAGAGACTTTTGTAGTAACCAGAAGATTAGGACTTCTACTTCCTTCTTGATCACGTTGATTATCTACTTGTCGAACGGGCGCTACACTCAATTTGTAGGACGTGTTTGGTTGCAAATTGGAGACTCGGTACTGCAGAGGGCCACACAGCGAACAGTTACCCTCGAGTTTCCACGATTCACCGGACATCCTTCGGTATACCTTGTAGCTGGTAACAGGACCATCTCCTGTTCCCGTACAATTAGTCCATGGTGCCCATTGAATGGTGATAAAGTTATCCCCATAGTTCACCAGTCTCGGTGGCTGAGTTAAGGCCGGCGGTACCGGCGTTACTACATGGATGAATCAAAACAATGTGCAATTACGGAGGTGTGAATTATATATTGCAGTTCAAAATGAGAGCACGTTTCTAGTCCTTTTACTGCTTCCTTCTGCTGAAAATCTAAATCAACATATTCATTTACAGATTAGTCATGAAGTAACAATTAAAGTAATTACGGAGTAGCAAAGTAGGGTGAAAAGTTATGGAACAGGACATCATGCTTGGGGAAAGTACAAAGCAGAAGGAGAAGAGGAAGACAAAGAAATAGATGGTTGGAAGGAATTACTAAAGAAACTGGAAATTCTTTGAGAGAACTGGGCATGCTTGCACAGGATAGAACAGCATGGAGAAAGTTTGTTTTGTCCATGGGGTCATTACCAGGAGTCAAGAACGACTTGATGGCACTTAACAAAAGTAGGGTCACTCTGTAGTTTTATTATAGTCTCTTTTTGTTTGTTTGTATGCTTGTTTTGATTTTGTTTTCTATAGCTTTGAATTCTATTTGAATACTCACTGCGTGCCTTCGTAGTAACCGCAAGAATAGGGCTTCGACTTCCTTCGACATTATCACTTTCTCGAATAGGCGCAACGCTCAGCTCGTAGTCAGTGTTTGGTTGCAAGTTGGTGACATTGTACTGCAGACTGTAACATCTGGTACGGGTGCCTTGAAGCCTCCACGATCCACCGAACGTCTTGAGGTATACCCTGTAGCTGGTCACCGGACCATTTCCTCTGCCTGTACACGTAGTCCATGGGTTCCATTGGATAGTAATAAACGTCTCCCCATAGTTCACCAAAATCGGACGCGAATTCAAGGAAGGCCTTACTACAGATACGAATCAGAACAATTGAGAAGATATGGGCGAATTTGTCGCAGTACAAGAAATAATATAGCAATTACGCTCTCAGTACTTCTTGCTGATAAAGATGTAAAATTGTCCGATTTAAAAGAAGGTTATTGTGGAGAAACAGAAGTAACGAGACCTTTGAGTTTCTCTTTGTATTTGTGGTTTTGGGAGGCCGTTAGATTACGCGAAGGTAAGATTACAAATACAAATATGAAATCCTCATTATCGTCGCGGATTCGAGCCCTACCCCCACCCCTACCCCCCGCCTCCGACCCAGCTGCCCCGTTACACACCGGTGATTAAGGCAAAGCGAAATCAACAATATACGAGGGGCGACTGAAACGTTTTGAGCCTAACATAGAAAGGATTAAGATATGAAGACCAAATTTGCTCCATGAAGTTTTTCACATATCTTAAACCTACCCACCAAATTTCTTGGACAGAGCAATCTTTATCCTTATTTTACAGGTTCCTAAACTTCCTGTATCAAGTGTTTCATGAAAAATGGAGAAACTTGAGTATCGAACTGTCAAGTATCTGCAGCTGAAAGGCCTGACCCTGCTGAGATTCATAAGGACATGATGGACAAAGATGAACATGCCCCTTCATATGCCACAGTGAAACGATGGGTAAATAAGTTCAAACGTGGCAAAGACACATATCAATATCTAAGCGATCTTTTACTTTCTTCATGGTCTAGAGTTTTGCAACACAATGGTAAACTCGAGCTAAAACCGTCGTTTTGGGCACATTTTTTGCCATTGTAACAAATCTGCAAGCTGTATAATTATACTATTGTAACGAGATTTATGATAATCAAACGTTTCTCTTTAAGGTTAGATCAGAATTTGTGACCGAAGTCAATGTTATGACACGAGGAATTGATTCTAAAGACTTCCTTCGTGGTAAAAAAATCTCGTGGAAGATCCATGTTTTTCCCAATTTTTCTGACTTTGTCGCTTCATAAAATGAAAGTGCGCCATCTATAAATATATTGAAGGTGAGTATGTGTAGGGGGAAGTCTGAGGATTCTAAAAATGTAAAAATCACATTTTGTTGGCTAGGAGAAGGCCCGCGGAATTGTCAAAAACCAATCACAGACATTATTTTCTCTTATAAAGGCTGACTTTCCCAGCTGGGTAAAAATCAACGCAGTCTTTATTATTATGCATTCGAGTGTGAATGTAAACAATAGACTGCTCCTACACAAGCGCGGTGTGAGAGCAGTAGTGCATGACCTGTGCGTATAACCTCGTATTTCACTGTCCAAAAGAGGGGCGTTTTTGTGCTAAACAAATTGATATGATGTTGAAGATGAACCAAGGTCAGGGAGGCCGTTGCCAGCAACAACTCCAACGAACAATGATCTCATCCTTGACATGGTCATGGAGGATCGCCGCATCTCAACTTATCAGATTGCCAAGAGGTTGGGCATCTCACAGGAGAGAGCAGATCATATAATCAGAGATAAATTTGGAATGTCAAAGGTGTCTGCAAGATGGGTACCATGTCTTTTGACTCCTGAACAAAAGCACACCAGATGCATAATGTCAAGAAAGAACTTGGCACTCTATGAGGCTAACCTATCCAATTTCTTGGAACGATTTGTGACCATGGATGAGACTTGGGTTCATCACTATCAACCTGAGACCAAGGAGCAGTCAAAACAGTGGAAGCATCCCACGTCACCAACCCCAAAGAAGGCCAAAGAAGGCCAAGGTGCTAATGGTGGACTACCTCCAGAAAGGTTGTACTATCAATGGGCAATACTACTCTGACCTTCTGAAGCGCCTACGTGAGAACATCAAGAAAAAGAGGCCGGGAATGACCACAAAAGGTGTCTTGTTTCTCCAGGACAATGCTCCAGCGCATTCATCAGTGGTGGCGATGGCAACCATTCGTTACTGTGGCTTCGAACTTGTTCTGCACCCACTATATTCACCCAACCTAGCCCCTTAGGACTTCCACCTCTTCCCGAATCTCAAAAAGGATATGGCTGGACAACACTACACCACCGATGAGGAGGTCATTGATGCCGTCGGCTCCTACCTGGAGGACAAAACGAAGGACTTCTATTGCAGAGGCATCGTGGCACTTTGTCACCGCTGGAGGAAGTGTGGGGACTCACAAGGGGACTTTGTGGAAAAATAGGGCAATAAAGTACTTGTGCCTCTTACCATCTCTCGGAGGCTCAAAACTTTTCAGTCGCCCCTCGTTTGTCTTCCAGTATATATAAATAATCTCCTTGGTGACTTTCACCACGCTTATGGCTCATGATAAGTACCCTGTAAAACATCTGTAGATTGTTTACATTAAAATTTATAAGTCTCAATGTGTTACTATGAAGGTGATATTGTTGTTGGTATTGTTTTTGTTGTTGTTGTTAAAAGAACCTTCATACTTCATTTTCTATCATTACACAAAATTGTTACTACATGCATTGAGTTTTGGGGGAAAACTCACCCAGTGATGACAATGTCGTCACGGAAAGTTCCGGACTTCTACTCCCTTCGGCTCCATCATCCCGTAAAACCGACACACTGAACTTATAGGTAGTTCCTGGTCGCAAATTGGTGAAGCGGTAATACAAAGGACTCGTTCTAGAACGAGTGAGTTGGGTCGTTGATGAATAACCACTCCTCCTCCGGTACAGCTTATAACCGTAAATAGGCCCGTTCCCCGAGTACTCTGGTTGGCCATGCCAAGGTTGCCATGCTATGCTAATGAAGTCTCGTCCTTTATCTACGAATATCGGCCTTTGGGTTAAATACGGCAAAGCTAAATTTGTTCATAAAAATAAGAGAAACAAGACGCATAATTTGAAATAGGCCTAGATTGAATATTAATTACATCGCGCTATTGTAACACTATTTCTGACAACAATGTTACAACATTTTGCAGAGACGCAGATATTTACTGCATGAAATAAATCTCATGCCAAAACGTTACTATATGTTTACGTCAGATTGCTTGTTTTTGCATGTATTTCAGGAGTGGAGATAGAATAGGGGTCTTGATAATCGTACTTATGATACTAAGTCTGTTATGTAGAACTCATTTTGCGTGAGCGGTTTTTGTTGATAATATGGTTGAATCTTCGTAAACTGCATAAATTGAGTCATTTAATGAATTTTGGAAATCTCCTTGAACACGAAGCACCCAATCTGCATTTGCAAATGAATATGTATTTTGAATATACACTAGCGCTCGCCGCAAGAGTACACTTTGCTATGGTTATATATGTAAATGTTAAAACAGAAGTGATAATGGCATTTGAACTTGTTCTTTGATAAAGATATATTTTCCCTGATACTTCTGGAAAAATCCCTCCTGCACCCAGACTTGCCAATAATTTTGAATCAATGCATTTCTGCCAATTTCTGTCTATTATTGTGATGTACTATTAAGCGGCAATCATTCAACTGGGGGAGGAACTGCATAAATATCACGTTTTAATCGATACCCTATTTGAAAACTGTAGATAGCTATGTAGATTTGATACAATGTAAGGTTACTTACCTGCAGACTTCTCGCAGATGAACCAATATCGCTAAGAACATTGTCTATCGATTCATTTTCCATGATATCCCTCAGGTGAATTGAAACGATCTGCCAGAAATGGAAAACGTAGTTTTGATTACAGCGATAATTGTCTGCCTGACTTGTGTTCCATGAATGTTGATTTAGAGTGAAAGGACAGAATATTATTTTATGTTAACAAAATTACGTTATCATGCATTTTAGGTCCTTTCAAATCCCCATCAATACGGTTGTGATAAATCTGAAGTGTGTTTTGATACCGTCACTGTAATTTCCCACCCCACTGAGCAAAAAAAAGTACATTTTATCAATCTGGACCTTTTATTTTATACATCAAGTACATTTGATCACCATTCACCTGGGTCACGTTAGCAATCTGGCTAGTTACAAGTTCATTGTTATTTCTCGTACAGCCAAGATATGTACCTTAGCAGCCTTTCTGAGATAGGAATGCAGTTATATGTAGTTCTTATTAAAGAATTGCTTCCAAGAGGGAAGGTCAATCCTTCAGCCCAGTAGGCAGACTTGTTCCCTTTGAGGGGCACCGGGGACGTACGCAGGGGCACAACATTGATAATGATATTGTTGTTTATGAAATAATTCATGCTAACGTTTGTTAATTGCATTGTAATTTGGGGGGCACAACCGACGGCTAGAGGGGGCACGGCCCCCCTGTGCCCCGGCCTAGCTACGCCCCCGTATTACATCACTGGATTGTTAGGCTCACCTGTATCCCACCGACTGTATCTAGAGTTAAAATGCAGCATATTATTTCATGTTAAGCAATGCACTTTGTCAACCACAATGTCCTCTTAAATTTCCATTAATCTACAAAGTTTACACTTAAAATGTCATATTATCACGGGTATTGTTATTCCCCACCCTCACCGTGCAAAAATGTTCGTTTTAGTCAATCTCGATCTTTAAATGTATATACAGCAAGTACATTTGATCACAATTCACCTGTGTCACTTCAGCAATCCGGCCAGTTGGAGAGACAATTGTCCCTGTACTCCCACATGATGGACCCATTCTTAACACATCCGGGGACAACGCTAGTTATATCCAAGTATATGTAAAAGTCTTACCCGAGAGAGCTTCCGTCCACCCATCTCCAATATCCTTCACTGCTGGCGTCACTGAGTCCAATCCAGAAATAAGAGTAATGATCCGGATGTCGAGGTAGCAGGTCGGTTAGAAAGCTCTGAATGAGAAGCAGGAACCTCGAGTTTACATAGAAATACAGGTACAGACTCCCCCGGGGTGGTGGGGGGGGGGAGGTAGTCAAACATAATAATATACACATGCGTGACAGAAAAACTGCGTTTAAATTGGTGGGGTTTTTCAGTTTTCGACGTGGGCCGCGCGTGCGTTAAGGGTATCAAAAACACCGAATTTCAACAAAAAAGGGTGGTTTTGAAAGACTGGTCAAACGTATTTAGGGTATGTTTAGGGGCCAAAATGTGTAAATGAGGCACGCGGATAACTTGTTTAGGGGGTTATTTTGCACACAGAGAAAAACTTGTTTAGGGGGTGTCTGGAAATAATTTGGTCATGCATGTGTCAGCATTATGTTTGACTGCCCCTCCCCCCCCCCCGGCTACAGACTCCTTCGTCATATAAAGAAGCGTAACGTATGATCACGTGATGATCTACAAGTTGTACAAGCATCGCTTTTTAGTAGGCTCCTCGTATTTCAATTTAATACAGTACATTCTGTGATTGAACCATAATGTATCATCAATGTAATTTAAAATCAGGTCGTATATGATGTTTATGTTACTTGTATATTATTTTTGATTGTATTTTGAGATGAATGTTGGTTATTGTATTATATGTTGAAATACGAAATTTAAAACAATTAAAACAATTCAAAATCTATGACGTCATGACATTGTGGTTAAGGGGTGGCTTTTAAGCCCAGCCTGTGCTGTAAACTCAAACCTGTAATCCATGTATTACTGTACGTTGCACTTGCTACAGTATATCAAATTTTATCAACGATTTTTATCGATCGATAAATGAGGTGAATTGTTAATAAAACAGCTACTGCTATAAATATTATTATTGCTAATAACCATCAATACTATAACAATCAATATTTCTTATAATGTATTTATAATATGTTCCTTATCGAATGTGTTATTATTGTATATTTTTTGTATTTGTTAACTTTAGAACTATTAATATCACTTATGTAATTCACATTTCTAATGGTACTTATAATAATTTCCTCAGTATCAATATTCTTTGTTGTTATTTTCATCAGGAATTATATACTAGGTACAAGTTCCGTAATAGAAACTAATGAGAAAAAAGACAATGCACTTTGATGTTCTTTATTATTATGGCCGATATACAGTTAAATTGGATCCAAATACATCAAAATTCACAGTTAAATTTGAAGTGATGTGAATATGTATATCCATAGACGTACATACATTTATAGAGTAGACTCCCTTTTTGAAACATAATAATATATTTTACCGAACTCTAAGAAACGATGAGTTAAATCAATTTATTCGCGAGCTGGGAAATGGAACTACTGATTTTATACAACAGTTGAAATTTTCTCTGTATTTAATCGCTTTTTCTTCCTCGATTTAGAGAAATTCTGATATGACAAAGTAAATTTCCTAGTCCCAACGAGTTCGGAAAGTCTACTTTATGCATATAGGTGTGTAAGTCTGTCTGTCTGTCTGTCCGTCTCTGTCTCTGTATGTGTGTATGTGTGTGTATGTGCTCTCTTATGTATTAATTCAAACATATTCAACCATGTTTATAAGACGCTAAGGGAGAAAACGAGGGAAAAACAGGAGGAGAGATGATTGTTGCAATCAAAGCTAATCTGTTTTTAACATTGTTTTAAAGGCCAGATACAAGTGCTTGCATTTTTTCATAAAACACAGTGTGGATAACCAGAGATTCACATTGTGGCCACAGTGTGAAACAGTTCACAGTGTGGATAACCACACGTTATCACAAAGACCCCCCCCCCAAAAAAAAAAAAAATGTGAATGACTGTTCCGGTTTGTCTTAAGGAGTTTGTAAAGCTACTGATCCTATAGCTTAACCATCCTTATACCTCACCTTAATTCTACTTGTAAACTTTCCTACCAATTTCCTACTTCATATTTTACACAGGTTTGCAAATCTATTTATAAACTCATAAAGTAAAAGTGGAAAATTTAATCATAAGGTCCTTTTCAATTGTATGCAAACAGGAAGTTCTTTTCAAATAGAGTTCACTTGTATGGGGTTTAATCCGATTTGCTGGTCTGTTTGCTGCTTTGCTATAGATCATTCTGAAAATAGATTACATATATTATTTGAAATTGTATTAAAAATAATTATGTAGTTGTGCTAGACCGATTGTGTTGGATCAGCTGGTAGAGCTTCCGCCTCACAACCGGGAGGTCGGGGGTTCGAGCCCGTTCAAACCTCGGCCGCGTCAGACCAAAAACCGTTAAAAGATGGGAGTTGCTGCTTTCCTGTTTGGCGTTCAACAATTTTGAGGGATAGAGCAACGTCGATCTGGCGCTGCTCAGTGGCTGCCGGGCCAACGATCAATTGGGCAAAATTAATTTTCGGAGGATTTCTATGTTTGATTTCTGTTTCGAATAGAATGTGGATTATTGTTATTATTATTATTATTACTACTACTACTACTACTACTATTATCATCATCATCATTATTATTATTATTATTATTATTATTATTATTATTATTATTATTATTATTATTATTATTACTATTATTATTATTATTAC
>JZLH01S0617404.1:6686-17983 GCA_001188425.1 Eucidaris tribuloides
TAGTGGTAGTAGTAGTAATAGTAGTATTAGTAGTAGTAGTAGCAGTAGTAGTAGTAGTAGTAGTGGTGGTAGTAGTAATAGTATTATTATTATTATTATTATTATTATTATTAGTAGTAGTAGTAGTAGTAGTAGTAGTAGTAGTAGTAGTGGTAGTAGTCGTATTAGTAGTAGTAGTAGTAGTAGTAGTAGTGGTAGTAGTAGTAGTAGTAGTAGTAGTAGTGGTAGTAGCAGTAGTAGTAGTAGTACTAGCAGAAGTAGTAGAAAAAGTAGCAGTAGTAGTTGTAGTAGTAGTAGAAGTAGTAGTAGAAGTAGTAGTAGAAAAAGTAGTAGTTGTTATAGTAGTAGTAGTAGTTAAGTAATAGCAGTAGAAAAAAGTAGCACTACTAGTGGTAGTAGTCATAGTAGTAGTCGTAGTCGTAGTAGTCGTAGTAGTCGTAGTAGTAGTAGTAGTAGTAGTAGTAGTAGTAGTCGTAGTCGTAGTAGTCGTAGTCGTAGTAGTCGTAGTAGTCGTAGTAGTAGTCGTAGTCGTAGTCGTAGTAGTCGTAGTAGTCGTAGTAGTCGTATTAGTAGAGTAGTAGTAGTAGTAGTAGTAGTCGTAGTAGTAGAAGAAGAAGTAGTAGTAGTAGTAGTAGTGTCGTAGTCGTAGTAGTCGTAGTAGTAGAAGTAGTAATAATAATAGTAGTGCACTATTAAAAATTCCTCTTATTCTTGTCAGGTCAACGCAGATATCTTTGCGGATTTCTCATTTACCGGCACGCGCCTTTTTGTATACGATTTTGAGTGACGGCGGAGGAAGCAGTACAATTAAGACGAACTACATAATTTTCGTGAGGTTACTTATCATGCGTCTGCGACCTTCAGAAATTGTTTGCATACATTTTCATTTTCTTATCGAGGGAATGTGAGGCAGACTGTGGGATTACCGCGGGGACTTGACATTCTGGTAAGGGGCTTGGTGGGGATGGGGGTGGGGGTGGGGGTGGGGTAGGGTGGGGCAGAATTGTATTTGAATCACTTATATAGCTGCTTGGAAGCGATGACGTGGGTGAAATTATCAATCTCTTCCCGTCTAGTATCCTCAACGTGTGCATGCTCATGTTTCTGATAATGAGTGTGTGGGTTTACACGGGGCGGGAGTGTTTTGTAATGTGTACTGTAGCACGGGTGGGATATGGCGAATTTATAACCAATACGGGATTGTCGTGATTACGCATGGAAATCATACGAAAGTTGAATAATAGTGCTATATGCACTGTTTTGCTGAGAACGTTGTATGATTATCGGACGTCGAGATAGGTTGAACCAAACGTTTCAATGACATAACTTTACGGAATTGATGTTTCTATTGCGTGAAGTTCGACTAACTGTATAACAGTGTCATGTACTGTAGAGACACAATGCATTTAAAGAAGAAAAGGTGTTTTTATTTATATAATTTAATTGTTCCATATTGTCATTCGCAATGACTCAGTTTATTTTACTGATTTTTGGTTTTAATTCATATGACCTGTTGTCAGAAAATTAATAAGAAGTCCGATAAAATTATCAGAATTATTGTATTTAAACGGAAGTACAGTTTGATAACTGGTGAAAATTTTAGTGTTCTGTTATTGTCTTTTTTTTAGATTCAACAATATAATATCATCTCTTAAGGCTCTGAAAATCACACGCTCTGAACTGCTTCCATTGGTTAGAAATTGATGGAAAATGAAACAAAGGAAAAAAGGCCTCCCGGACGTTTTCTTTTCTTTCTTTTTTATTTTGGGTTTTTTGTACAGTGATATAGGCAACTTACGGTTGGTTTGAAGTTGTTTCTGATGTCATACAGGGATACGTCATACAGGAGCTGCGCCACAGAGTGGGTGTGTCGGGGATGGGGGATTGGTGGGGCTGCTCACTAAAATTTTTAAAATTCAGATAATCATGGAATTTTTGCAGTATAATTCGTGAAATTTAAGTCTTTGTGACATTTTCGCCCTCCCGAAGACTTTACCCTAGCGCCCCCCCCCCCTTATACCGTCATAAACTTTGTGACATATTGATGAAAAAAGGGTTGTCTGATCGACCAAAATCATACTTGGGCTTTAACTTAAGGGGGTGTTAGGTTTGTATGTTTTTCGTGTTATTTTTGTTTGGTTCAACTGTTTTATGATTGTTTGTTTGCTTTTCTATTTTTCTTAAAAAGTAATATGGCGAAATTGATGTATGTTAAAGGCAAGGTTCACCCTGAAATCAAGTTGGTTTTAATAAAAGCAGAACAATGAGAGAAACATATTAATGAAAGTTTGGCGAAAATCCACCGAAGAATAACAGAGTTATGAAGTTTCAAAGTTTCAAATTTGTGACGTCACATGCGAGCAGCTCCCAATATGTCATGTAATATAAATTTCATAAATTGCCAGTTTTTAATGGTTCATGATAACTGAATGGGGTTTTTTTCACAAAATCCTGTATGAAATAATGTTTCTGATATTATATTGAATGCACAGGTAAAATCATTTTCAAATTTCTGAGAAAACGGCTATTTTATGGAATTTATATCACATGAAATATGGGGAGCTGCTGGCATGTGACGTCACGAATTTTAAAGTTAAAAATTCCATAACTCCGCTATTTTTTGGCGAATTTTCGCCAAACTTTCATTAATATGTTTCTCTCATTGTTCTGCTTTTATTAAAACCAACTTGATGTCAGGGTGAACCTTGCCTCTAAGGCCGACGAGGAAGGACGCAGTGAGAAACGAATAAGTACGGAACGCTGTTCGTGAAAGGTTTGCATGACATGTGTAAGACGGGTTAATCTGAGAGGATGGGGGGGGGGGGTGCATGCGTGAAGAGAACGAATAAGAACAACGTGAAAAGAAATACAAAATGGCTTTGCCATAATGCCTGCTACACTAGGAAGGCCGACAAAGAGGTGGGAAGATTGCCTGCAGGAAGATAAAGAAGGCGTGGGAGTGACACACAAGGATAACTATGACAGAGATGTATTTAAATGCAAGGTACACGAGTCGGTGACCTTTGAATTCAAGCTGGAGTTAGGAAGGACTAAAAGGGAGAATGAGGATAAAGTCACAAAACAGTCGACTAACAAGAATACAGGGGAGAAGAAAGAGGAGCAGGAGGAGAGGGTGACAAAATCCAAAGTATCGGTTAAAGACCATGCGACTTTTTTTCTTCCTTCAATAGCACTGCGGGTGCGAACACCCCCAGCAGGCAACGACAGGTTAGGTAAGGACAACTTTCAGAGTAGACCATGGAGCATGAGTAGACTTTGAACAGTTGACTGAAGTTTTGTTATCAATATATGATAGGTTAATCTCATCGTCTGGAAGCCAGATTAAAAATTCAACGAAGCCATGCCCAATCTATTACTCACCGACGACCAAATAAACAATATACTGAACAACTTTCTACGAACTTAATTCCTTTTCTACGCGAAATCATTGACAGCATAGTTGATTACTAGATTCTCCATATCATTTAATTATTTTAAAATCACATTCAGTAAAGAATGTGTTTTCCATAAATGATATATGTTTGTTTACATGCATGTAATAATTTCTAATACAGAAGCATAACTCAATGAATATACACAGCCACCACTTGTATAAATCAAACATGGATCTTACATTACAAATATTATTTCATTCAAAAAAAAAATAAGACAGAAAGAAAGTTACATGACGTGACCGATGCATGCCGCCCTACGCGTGTTAATCGCGTCGTGTTAATTTGTGCACTTTTGAATAGAGAAGTCCCCCCCCCCCCGTAACTGTTTCGGTGATCTTGGACTAAGGGACAAATTGGTCAAGACATACAATTAACAGAAATTTACACAATGACAGGGTCTCACTGAGAGTAAGTGTCACAGAATACCCCTTGTTTAGGATTTCTTTATCGCCATGTACCATAATTTTCACAGTGCTTACAATGTCATGTTTTTCTTTAACATCTTGCTATTGCTTGCTACGTCTTTCTTTAAAAGGCTCACATACGAGGGAAAGGGGAAACAGTACACACTAAGAAATAAAGGTGTAATTGGGGTGTAAAAATTGATACAATAGCAACACCCTACATGGTGTAATTTAAAACCCTATAGGGTGTATTTTTAAACCCTATAAGGAGTAATTCTTATATTTTGTACCCTATGGAGTGTAATGTTACACCCTTAGAGTTGCATACTGTAATTCTACACCCTTAAGGTGTAGAATTTACTTGGGTGATGCTATTGTATCAATTTCTACATTCCAATTACACCTTTATTTCTGAAGTGTGTACCCTACTTAAAGAGAATACACAGTACTGGTTGATTACTTGCAGAACAACAACATTTCCATATCAACTGCTTTCAAACCTTCTGTGAACAGATGGTATTCTAAAAATGTCACTATAGTACATGAGAGAGTAGTTGAAAACAACAGAACAATTTGTTTTGGACATATCTGTTACACAAATTCTCAGTGCTGACAAAGTAGTAACACAGAAATCAATATGTGGGACTATGTTAATTGTTGCCATACACATTACAGCAACGGAGCTTACTCCGTCTGGTACTCAAACTGCCAATTCCTCAACTTTTTATTGCATATGAAGTGAATTAGTCCCACATTATAATGCAAATGTAATGTACTCTCAGCTGGAAAATATGGAAATGTGAAATTTTGATGAAAGATTTTCCATCATCAACCAGTACTGTGTATTCTCTTAAAAGGGAGAAGGAGCCAGCAACTAACAGGCATAAGTTAAGGAAACAAATGACATTGTGAGTATTGTGAGAATTATGGTACATGGTGATAAAGACAGCCTAAATAAGGAGTACTGTGTGATACTCACCCTCAGCAAGGCCCTATGACTGCAGTGCCCCCAGATTCCCATCTGGGGGTCTTTCGTGTAATTCCGGGCATTACTTTTCTGAAATGTTGGGGCTTATCAAATCTGACAAATCGACCACAATTCAAGCCAATATGCTGCGCTGAACTTATGATTTTCCATCACCCAAACGAATAACAAAGTAAAAAGACTCGTACAGTTCTTTGCGGAAATTGGCCTTAGCTTGTCTAATTTATACCGTTGGGTTCGTCTGGTAAATGTTGTTCCCTTGTGCCATGGGATAGAATTACCAAAGTGCAACCATACCATAGTTGCATGCAGGCAAGACTCTACATCGATGGCACTTTATACCGATCCCATATACCTCTATTAGAACGTCAATGTCTGGTGGACCTTTGTCTCAATTGGGTTCGCTTCGCTCGGTTAACCAACGGCCAGCCAAAAGGGAGGAGCCAGCAACTAACAATAAATTAAGAAAAAAATGACATTGTGAGTATTTGTAGAATTATGGTACATGGTATAAGACAGCCTAAATAAGGGTACTGTGTGATACTCACCCTCAGCAAGGGCACTATAAATTAGTTAGTTTGTGTTTGTTTTACGTCTTTGCTTGCAGAAACAGCTATACGGGGAGGAGCTTATCGATTCAAACAGTGCATACATTACCACGGCGCGACGGTGGCATGCATCTGTCACGCATGGTCAACTCCAGACCAGTGCATTGTGATGTGATTGGTTGGCAAGAACTCATTTGTTTCCTTAACTTATGCCTGTTAGTTGCTGGCTCCTTCTCCCTTTAAACCTAAAATATGCTAAATGTGTATGCACTTGCATTTGAGTGAAATGGCGAGATTGGAAGAGATTTTCAATTGATGGCATAATTACAAAAATATCAAGTATTATTTTCTGCTGTGAAAATTCCATGAACCCTTTTCTCTGAACGATTATAAACAACTACTGTCATGTTCAAACTTGTCTGGTTTACTACGGATTCAATTTGTAATAGCGTCATACTTTAGACCAGGACTACTAAATTAATGCTTGTTTCTACGCTAAAAAAGGACAAACACAGAGAAACAGACACTGACACCCACACACACACACACACACACAGATACAATTTAAGATTAGCTTTTGTTTCTGTTTTTTTACTTCTTGGAAACATGCCATGTGCTGCCACATACAAACACATATTCTTACATTCAGACCTTTTTTTTCATTTTGGGGGTGTAGCAGTCTTTGGTCAACTGAATCATTTATTCAGTTTGTTAATTTTCCTTTATATTTTTTGAGGGGGGGGGGACAAGAGCTTATACAAATGCACGCAACTGCCTATGGATGTCAAAGCAAATTTGCGTCGCATAAAAAAGGAATTGCATTTGTCAAGGAAAGATGGACCCTCATTTACAGGAAATGTGAGCCTGATCATCTCGCCAGAACCTCATTTAATCTTTAGTATTGCATCTGTAGTTTCAGTTGAGTGCCTCACAGCTATGTTGGCAGGCGTAACATATTGAAACAAGTTCCACGTTTCGACGGTCCCTATAAGTATAGCATTATACCCTTAAAATAGGACGCCTTGTTGATACGTTTCCTACCTCATAGAATACTAGATCTGATGGAAATATTTATTGTGATATCGAATTGTGACAAATTGACCGAAATGTTACAATTTTAGGATATATCCCCGGGAAATTGATTAAACCAGGGCCAAAATTGTTTGTTTTCCACCCCCTTTCTCCGATATTCCCAGCCCTCCGCTTTCTCTCTAAATCGAAGATCATTCTTTCAACAGCAATGGGCGCGTCCTGGCATCGTTGCGACAGCTGAACTCGCCAAATGGACCTTTCAATTTGAAAATGATCCAAGTTTGATGTTGTGAACTGACAGGCAGAGTGATTTTAGATTTGTTTTGTTTTCTCTCTTCTTATGTCACGAAATTGCCGTCTTCTAATGGGTTGTGTTGAGTTGCTAACATGACTGTCCAGGAAGAAAAGAAATGATTATTAGCTTTTGAGGACCAATGTCTGTCTGCAAAATTACTACACACTTATCCTGTTTACCCGCTCTCCAGGATAATTCCCGGCTAAATTCATTGATATGTAAATAGCATTCCATTATATTTTTCATGGTATAAATAGAATGGCATTGGTCCATATTTCAAAATTAGAATGCTAAAATAGGTGAATCCTTTTTGCCAAAATTGTGTATTCTTTATCGTCTGTGCCAGAACTTACCCCAAAACAAAACTCGTACACTTTTAGTTACACTCTCTTTATATAAATAAATGTTCATCTACGACCATTCCAATTGTAGTATAAAAAATAACGCCTTACTTAAGAACATGTGCCAATATCCCTTTCCCCCATGGATATAAGACTTTGTCTTAGCCCCCTCGTTATTGTTTGCGCTCTTTGAAGTTGTGTATTTTCAATTTGAATATGCTACTTTAATTTCAAGAGCCATAAGTCTCGTATATAACAACAGAGAGCAGAAAGACCAACACTGGTGCAAAATAAAGAAGATCAGATTACAGATGCGAGAGGAAGAAGCGACAAGTAATTATGTGCATTAGAAATTGTATATAATTAACATACGTAGATGGATATCCGTATAGACTCTATGTACACACGCTACATTGACCATTGGCAACTGAAGTATCGAACTTTTATTTCAGTACTATTTCAAAGTGTCGGAAATGAGGCCCTTCCCATCTTAATCATATTGCCAATAGCTGCTCCAGGGTAGGCTATGAAAACGTACGATTGTCTTGTCATACCTCAACTCCATCCCTTACTTAAAATACTGTCACTATTTGCATACAATACTAAATTCAACTCGAAATGCAATCGTGTTAGAACGATGTGCTTGCAATGATGCCATGAAGACAAAATGCAAATTGAGGCCTGGAAGAGAGACTAACATTGCATATGGGATCTTGTAGAGGGTATTACTTTTGAACTTCATAGGATCTTAGATTTCTCACATGAAAATACCTAATACGTAGGAGAGTAGTGCAAATTGAGGTCTTGAAGAGAGACTTACACGTAGGTGTCTAGTGAAAAATAACGTCTGAAATAGAGACTCAAATTGCCCATTGGACTTTGTATAGAGTTCTGGTATTGTACTCCACACTGTCTCAGATTTCTCAACTGAGAATAATGCGTAGCAAAATGGTGCACCTCTAGGACTGGAAGATAGACTAATATTACTACCTATTGACAAAATGGCCCATGGATGGTCATACATGAGAGATTTTCACACACAAAAAAAACGACATTAGTGATCAAGATGAAATAACCATGGACATGTTTATGAAATTTGAACTAAATTGGACATGAGAAAGGGTCACAAATTGAGGAAGAGAACATTGACAAAATGGTGCCTGGATGGTCATGCATGGGTGATTTCGAAACATGAAGAGTTCATTGATCAACATGAGATATTTATGGACATACCTACGAAATTTGAAATGAAATGGACATGAGTAAGGGACATAAAATGATGAAGAGACGACATGGATTAAATGAAGCCTCATTGCAAATAGTGTTTTCAAACTTCTCACAGTTCGTTAGCAATTTTCGTTTTGGATTTAACCTAAATGCATTACAAATCTGGCGTTGCCGAACGTGTTTAAGTCACGAAAATAACGCTGACCTTTATTTGCATCCAAAACAGGACTCACTCTGAACTGCAGGAAACTGTGTTTTGTGGCCAAAATCACCAAAAGGTGGGCAGGGTGAGAGACCTAAGTCAATCCAGGGTCTTCCTTCGCGTTACAACGTCATCCATGCATTAGGGCGTATTCTATCGGGTGTTTAAAGAGGCTATCAGTATTTGTTCACGTCCACGACGCTAATCGATCCTTCTTTAGCTTTCCCCTACAGACACCAGCCAAGTTGGCATTGAAAGTCTGGTTTAGCTGCCCGTTTTGCCGTACCTCAAATGGTGGTGGTGTGGGGACGCATGATATTCTCCCGTCACGAAATCATGTAGATGGACATCCCTTTCTGCGTTGAGCCTCGAGTGATACTGCCACGATAAACGCAAGAAGTCGGTCGCCTTTGACCTGAGGTAAGAGGTCTTCATAAACGACACTTTCCCCAATAAACCAATATGCCGGGAGTCTCTTTTGCATACCTAAAATTCAACATTGCACAAATACACTGGTATATAGAAGAAGATGCTATTCAAGAATCTTAAGCAAATTGTAGGAACTAGAAACGAATTTTAAGTGGAATTTTAGTAAACGTTTGACTTCGATTTGATTATGTGTGTGTGTGTGTGTCTAGTGACCAAAAATGTTGTAGTCTACTAGTCTAACTTTAGGCAGTGCATGTTGATCTCTTTTTACCTCCATGGACAGTACCACAGTACAATAGGTTTGTACACGTAGATGAACTTGCATTTCTTTCAGTACCTGACACATTCCAGCACAACCGTCTGGTATTAGATAAGTACCGTAAGCAGTCAGATATACCTAAGTGATAGTTGAAGCAGTGTGTCTACAACATGCACTACACACCTTATGTTTTCGTTGCACATTTTACAATATCTAGGTAATTAATTTCTGATCTTGAGATTTCACAGGCAGGTGCCTAAATAAAAAAAAGTCTAATAATATGAATAATGTTTTGTTGTGATATGGGAGGGTTGTAAATGAGATTCCCTACATTTTAACCCCTTAGTTCATTTTCTGGTACCACCTCTCAAAGTAGAATGGCGATGACGAATACAAAGACCTCCCAAGAGTTATGATCTTCGTTCTTCAGCTTACGTAGGTGTGATTTTGGAACATTCCCATCCAGGAAACCTGAAGTGTGCCTTCCAACTCCCACCACATTTGGTTGAATGTGACAGGTGATTCATGGATGCTCAGCCAGTTCATGGGCATAAATGTACACAATAGAGGCAACGGGGGCTATCCCGCTCCCTCTTTGGAGAAGAAGGAGAAAGCTTGGTCAAGAGATCTAACAGGATTTGCGATGAAAACCGTACCAAAATGTTCTAGAAATGAGACATGGAATTCCAAAAGTTTTGGTGTTACTCAAGCAAAACTGCGTTGTGTTCCCTGGTCTCCCTGTTGCAAATTGCTAGGTACGCCACTGTTCATGTGGGAGGGGGCGGGACTGTGTACGTGCCCTGTGTAAAGTGCCACTTTACCTTTTCATTCGTGATGACTGGATGGAAATCAAGTGCTATGCTGTCGAGGCCTTTGATACTCGTACAATGACCGTTGCATTATATTTCAGATTAAATGACTTATGCTTTCAAAATTTCAATGGCTCTCATTAGTTTGGGTAATGATGTTAAAATTGTGGTTACTTTAAAAAAATGGTAAAATCTACTGGGTTGACAAGAAAAGTTCTGCGACCTATCATGGTCTCTTTTCTACTTTGTAGGTCTGGCAGGCAATTACTACCGTCAAGGGTTGGTGGATAAACCCCAATTTGTCTATTTCACGAGTGATTTTACAGATGACTGGGCTGCATCTTTAATGGTAAAAAGTTATATTTCAATAGTCCACTCAGTTTAAAGGAAGATGTAACCGGCAACTAACAGGAAAAGGTCAAGAAAGATTTTGGGGTAACTGTCAGTTCTTCCCAACCAATCAGATCACACGTGCGCTGGCCTTGAACTGACCGGACCTGACCAATGCATACTTCCCGACGCATGTTAATTGCGCCGTATCAATGTATGCACTTTTTGAACCAATAAGCTTCCCTTCCCGTACCTCTTTCGGCAATCTCGTGTTATGGAAAAATTTAGCAAAGATGTAAAATGAACACAAATTTACCAATTGAAAGGGCCTTGCTAAGGGTAAGTGTCACTCAGTAACCCCTATTTAGGCCCATTTTATCGCTATGTACAATGATTCTCACAATACTATAACAATGTCATTTTTTCTTAACTTATTCCTGTTAATTGCTGGCTACATCTCCCTTTAATACACGTTTGCGTCCATTTAGATTCTTCACGGACTCCTCTCTCAAACCTTCCGATGACTTGAGGCGAAACAGAAACATCCACATATGGCCAGCTGAATTAACACGTTGAGTCACATTCTTGTCACTTCTCTAGCCTCCATTCGATCAATTTCATTGTCGTAAATCAACATTTACACTTGAATAACCCGTATATCTAGAACATTTGGTGATTCATTTCCTAAATATTTGCTTCCCTATCGGTCACCGTCGATGGTAGTAGGGCACACAAAGATGAAAATTATGTTGTCAATCAGACTTCAATCACACTTTCAATTTAACAGTCCAAAACAACTGATGAACAGTACATGCCACATTAAAGGCAATGAAAGAACTCGTTACGCAAAGTTTCGAGCGGTCTTGTGAAGATGTGAAATAATCAAATTGGTAAGCTTTCAAATGGGGCAGTGTTTAAGCGATACAAATTTTCTTTTGCCACTGTAATTATGGGTTAGAACATGTATTTTCATGTTACAAA
>JZLH01S0617408.1:1860-21364 GCA_001188425.1 Eucidaris tribuloides
ATAGTGTCGTTCCACAAATAATATAGTGACAACAAATTTGTAGATCGGTAAAACAGATATCGATGAGTTTCGTAAGACTGTTTCTTAGTTTTAGAACATTTTCGCTTTCACTGTCATCAACATAATCAATCATTCTTGTGTGTATATAAAGAACATACTAATGAATCTAGCGTGGTGTTCAGAGCTGTACTTAACTTGAATGCACAATCCATATAAAAAGAATGATTTTCTTGAAATCTAGTCCAAGCAGAACGTGGTCGATTTTTATTTTTGTTCTTACAACTGTCATCATTCTTTGCCGCGTAGGGGCGCTATTAAAGACTGATAGTTTTCATATGGCATCCAAATCATCCAAAGTTTCGCCACTGTTGCCAGCAAGCAGCATAAAATGATGAAGTAGTTTATGTGCGCTTTCAGGAGTCATAAAAACAACCAGATTATAAATCAAGGAAACTTACAACTACCCAGCGGAAAACTGTAATAGAGCCCCGTGGAATACCAGAATTTGTTTTATCATGGTCAATACTGTCAATTTGAAATTCAGTTCTGTTCGTTGTTTGAGTTGTATGTGCAACTGAATAGGCTACTCTCCATAAATATGTGAAATCGGTAAATGAATGAATGAATGAATGAATGAATGAATGAATGAATAAATGAATGAATAAATAAATAAATAAATAAATATATAAATGAATAAATAAATAGATAAATGAATAAATAGATAAATAAAAACAAATGAATAAAGCTAATAAATAAATCTAAAGAACTACTTACACCTTTTCCCGATGTGTAAAATTATTGTCAAGAAAAGTTTCCAATAATAGGCTATACTTCCACTTTTTTTATTGTACTACGATAATAAAAGCCATTATTTAAACCCAACCACCCGTGAAACAACACTTCTGGAAGAACGAAGATTCGCGGTTTAAACACCTTCAGATGATTTCCGAAATTCCGATCGACTCTCCGCCAGATCTGCATACCGCTCAGTTACCTGCACAAATTTGGACAAAAGAGAAAAGAAAATGTGACAGTGACAGTGACAATTAGATCAACAGGTTCACTGTTTTGGGGAGGTTTAAAGTTACCTGGTCGTTGTTTCTAGAGGGTGCGTCGCGCAAAGCTAGCCGAAATCGTCGAGGCAAAGCCACGGCAATACACGAGTCTACCTGAAGATTCTTGTTCGCGCGTACGCTGCGCGATGCAAGTTATATGTAACAGTACAGAGTACGGCAACAACCTTTACACTGAACTTCGTGAGATAATCAATGCACTGCAATGCTTGCAATCTACCGTAGATGGTGTATACATGCACTGTTTGCATTCGTAAGCTGGCATGCTCGTTTGGGATCCTCACGTTTAATATACATGCAGAAGTAAACATTATGTTGTAAAACGTGCGGCGTACGCGTTATGCATATGTGTTCTAAGACGACCGGGCTACTTTAACCCTCCCCCTCACATTCTATGAAAGAAACAATGTACTTAACTCTGAGTATATTGATTAGGGGTTAAAATCCCAAGCATAGTTTTGGTAAATCGTAAAAAAAAATGAAAATCTTTGCAATTATGTTTTTAAACAGGCTTATATGACCTACCACTGCCCTAAAAATTGCTAGGTCTGAAACTCCCTCTTTTTTTTTAAAGAAACTACTCAAAATGTAAAATGTCGGGGGGGGGGGTCAACATTCCCCATATCGTATACTGCTAGAAGTTCTACGATAATTGAAACATCACAATTTGTCACATTTTACAATTATTTTCAGTAAGTTTGATATTGTTTTCTGATGTCTGGGGTGACAATAGAATACTTCATTTGTCAAAGATTGGCGAAAAAGTTGTCTGATCGACCAAAGCTATACTTGGGTTTAATGGCACTTCGATGGACACGTAATCTTTGTGGAAAGACGTTCAAATGCATGTATGTATTTTTCTTGCACATAAAATGGCGCGCTTTCAAAACCGTGGTGTTGAACACACAGGGTGCCGCCCACAAAAATAATAATAGATCTGGTTATGAATTTCAACCCTCTACTTTCAATTAATTTCCACAATTACATGAATGAACGTCTACAACAAATATAAAATTTAACACCAAAATAAATTCAATATCTGGGGCCGGGTGTTGTAGCTAGCTATTGTTATTGGGGCAGCCTAGCCAAAATGAACAGACACCACAGGTGCACACATGCACGTGTACATGTGCAGGGACCGATGACCCTCTACGCACAACTCATACATACATGATGACACAAAGAATTTGCCACTTTCCAACCAAAACCGATTAATTGCACATCATTGTCATCATATTATCATCATCGAAGTCTTCGTCACGCTCCTCCTCCTCCTCCTCCTCCTCCTCCTCTTCCTCCTCATCATTATCGTTGTCGTCATCAGAATCGTCGTCGTCATATCGATTATCATCATCATTATCTTCATCATCATTATCATCACCATCATCGTTATCATCATTATAACATCGTCATCATCATTATCACCATCATCATCGATCCCGGCATCGATCTTTATCACTACTTCCAATTTGGTTTATTTTGCCTCTTACCCCATTACACAGACCGGCACAATCCGAATATTCGGACGAGTATTGAACATTTGGGCCGAAAAAAAGCGCTGTGCCGCCCAAATAAAGTAAAAGAAACAGTCGACTGGGTTATCGACTGGGGCGTTGGCACGTTTCACGAAGATAAAGCATTGGAGGGCAGAACAATGCTCTATCTTCGTGAAACGTGTCGACGCGTCGGTCGCGACGCCCCAAGTATACTTACTGGCAGTCATAAAGCACCTCCAGATACTTGTAAGTACCGACGCAAGGGTCGCCAAACACCGTATTAGTGGCTGACACAGTACACGACTGGCGTCCCTGGCAGGCGTTGCGCACGATGGTGACGCTGTTGGCGGCACGGCAGTCGGTCGTTTGGATACTGCTGTGAGGACAGACGGCAGGCCCCTCCAGTCGTCCGTAGTTCGCCTCACTGATGAAAATGGTTTGTCCACATGGGCAGGAAATCGTCAAATCGCGATGTTCGCAGACGCGGGCCCTGCAGAAGTAGGAAACTTCGAGGTATTTGTAGGTGCCGACGCACGGATCTCCAAAGACCGAGTTACTGGCACTTACGGAGCAGGATTGTTGCCCTCCACAAGTCGTTGTCACAATGCTCTCGGAATTGGACGAGGCGCAGTTGGTGTTGCTTGTTTGTGAGTGGGGGCAGATGTCACAGCTAGCTCGACGGCCATAATTGGCGCTGTCTATAGCGATGGAACCACCCGTACACCGGAGCCCCAGTGTGCCACCTTCGCATTGACGTACCACTGTACAGACATTGACATGTCAGAAGCAAATTCACATGCTTTGAATTAACAAGGCCGCTAGCTACGAGACCATTTAGAATGGGGAGGGGACAATTATGGTAAAACCTAATAAGGGACGAAATCCTTGAAAAATTTTGCCCCCCCCCCCTCAGGAAAAAAAAAACACAGCCAAACAGCATCCGACAATTAGCGGGGGGGGGGGCAGGAGGCCGACTGCGACGAAAGACATTTTACCTGCTAAAATAACTTGAACTTTTCCCAGCTGGCCAAAGCCACACTTCAAACGGCAAGCGGATAAGGGGGGAGGAGGTCGGCCAACGGCGACGAAAAACGGTTTGTCTGCCAAAAAACACTTTCTACGCGGCCAAATAGCACGAATAATAGGGGTAGGCAAAATTTGGGAAAAACGATAAAATTGTCAATTTGTCGAATGTCAAAAATGAAAAAGCCGACTGACTGTGTACATGGCCATATGGAACAAAGAATATAAGTTAGACAAAATTTCTAAGTGCGAATGAATACAGTCATATGATAATATTAAAGGGATGCGCCGCTCGTAATCCATGTACGTTCAATACCATTCGCTTGCCCCTATTGCAAGGCACGTAACAACAATCGAGAAGCTGCGAACAGAATTGCCGTTGAGGGTAGGGCCATAGTCAGTTGGTTTCACTTAGTTTTTCTTCGGTTGAATGCGTGCTGCATCGGGAAATGTACACAATTCGTGCGCGCTCGTTTTCAGAAAGTATGCGGGCATTCACGAATATTCCCCTAGCCGGGCCACCTCGAAAACATCACGATATGCGACTTTTCGGTCCCTTTAAGAAATTCACTGAATGGCATTCAACAATTGGCTAGGTAAATTTAGTTAATGGGGAGACACAAAACATCATCGTGAAACAGATCTCGGGCATACAGAACAGTGAGGAATTTCATTGAGGGCTTAAACATAAATCTTTAACCGCTGCTGCAACTAATCCAATGAACATTATTTAAATATTTATTCCACCACTCCCTTTATTCTCTGTATCCCTCTATCATATTTGTCTGCCTGTATGTCTATCTCTTGGTCTCTGACATGGCGTAAATCCGGGGTGGGGTAGGGGATTTATGTCCCCACTTTTCGAGGAGGGAGGATGGCCTGTACAATCACCCCATCCCCCCACTTTTCAAGAAAAAAACTAATCTTTGGTAAAATTGCTATATAGTGAGAATTTCTCCTGAAATGCCTTTAGAATGCTTAAGATCGTTCAATTTTGATTCTAAAAAACTCAAAAGCTCCCACTCGGTTGCTTCATTTCCTCGCTTCCACTTCCCCGCTATAATTTGAACATTTCAGCCCCGGAAAATTCATGCGTATATGGCCTAGTTTTAAACATAGTGTCCACTGCATGATAGTATAGCTATATCATTGTGAAAATGTTAGTTCCTCCGACTTTCAAAATATATTTATTCAAAACGTAGGTTTTTTAGTGTAGTATTATACTGGCAGACAAAGACCAGCAAACTGCCCGAATTAAAGTACACTTTCGTGAATTGTTAGAAGGAGGATTGGGGGATATATCCCACCACTTTTCGTGAAAGGGGGGGGGGTGATCTGTACAAATACACCCCCACTATTTAATTTAAAAAAAAACAGGTATTTTTGTGTCTATTCAATTATTAATGACCTTTATAAACTTTTAAAATGCTAAAGATATTGTTATCTGAATATCCCGATGTTTCCGATTTTATACATATATCGTGATTTTTTGTAGGATTATTCAAAATCATGTGCTCTGTGTGTGTGTGGGTGGGGGATAGTGTTTCCAGTATTCCAGGAATTTGGGTATACAGTACTCTTTTTACTTCTCATAAAATCCTTAAAAATATTTCCTTTCTACAATCTCTTCCTTGTTGATATTGCGCTTTTGAATCATTTGCATCGAAATGATCCCTTAGAATGAGTGTCCCTTTTTATTTCCATAATCGCTTTCTTTTCAGATAAAAACAATTATTGTCAAATTTTCCACCTCTGATAAGCCTCACATGTGACAATGGCCTTTTTTCACATTTTAGAGGCACCCGTTCTGATTTAACTGCCGCTACCGCCTTTTGGTTCTTAAAGGTTAGTGACATCATTGGGAACACTTGAAAATGCCTCAAGAACCAAATGAGTTGAAATATATTCCAGCTGTTCACTATCAGATGTGGATCTCCCACCTGGGAGGATTTGTCTGTAATTTGTTTACTTAAGGAGAATCAAGCATAAACATAGGAGTATCTTATTCTTTGCCGGGTAGGATAAAAATAAGCTCCATAGAGAGCCACACAGCAGGTTTCCATGCTACTAGTTATATTGACATTGTTTGTTTTAGAATGAGTGAACGTTTGACTACAAGATTTTCACAGGAGAAGCCTTGCATAGTTTACTTGATTCTAGAGTAGTATCAGCCCAAGTTGAGGACTACCCCCAATGATGTCATTTACCTTTAACCGCTTTTTCCTCTTTAATTTGTGCCCCGAATTTGAAACGACTTAGAGCAACTTACTTTAATTTCTAAGGCTCGCTCCCATCGCTCGCTCGCATATATTATGTTTAAAGGTCTTTTCAGTCTCTGAATCTGAGACATTTCAGAAACATTTCCCCGTTTATAATATGTTATTGGACATCATGCAGTCTCACACGTCCTAAAAATTTTCTCGCTCGCTTCGCTCGCTGGCACATTGATATATGCCATGAAAACCCAACTGCAAAATTAAATGCTATGGTATTTACTGCTTTTTTATCAAAACAAAAAACCAAGAAACACATTACTTGAACGATCTAAAATGTAATTACAATAAAAGCTATATGCTGATGTTTAGGGATAGTGGTATATTTTGCACGTTGTAGGTTTCCCCTTTTTAAGATATAACCTTTGATTTGGTTGTGTCCCCAAAATTTGATAATTTCATCGATCACCCCCCCCCCCCCCACTCCTCGGACCGGATTTACGCCAAAGGTCTCTGAGTTATGAATTACCACAAAAAAAAATCACCTTCCTAAATGTGCCTGCCTGCACAGTGGCTGAAAAAGTCCGAGCGCCTTACATTTCACAATTCATTTAACGATGCTCTAATACATATATATAAAATAAATAAAAAAAAAAATCAAGCGAGATTATAGTAAATATGCAAACTTGATGTACCTTTAGCTGAAGCAGTACGAAGAAGAACTGCCACCATCATCAGAACGAGGACACCGAATGTTTTCATGGTGATCCCTGGATTATTTCTTGACAAAAACAGGTGATGAATGCCAAGATCCTTAGACGTTTTTCTACCTGAGTCGGGATATAAAGCAGAGTCATTTACACAGATTATAGGAATTACACCACAAAATGACTTTGTTTCCACCGCACACTACACGATCGGTCTACGATCCGATAGCGTTTGATATAAACATTTCGAGACATCACAACTTATTTAGTGAGGTTCTGAATAGTCATAGAGAAAATATGACCCGTTTCAGGATCTCTAGTCGGAGGAAAAGCCAAATCAGCTCCGAATCATAGTAACATGGATTTCATGAAAGAAGTCCTACGATTGTCTACAATTTGAAAATAATTTGGCCCTTACTCCAGGCTCAAGGCTGACAGCGCACCAAAATCTCATTTTAATTATTCGTAATATCGTATAGAACCCGAATTAAATATTTTTTCGGTCAAAATGCCCATATTAAATGCTGCTGCAATATATTGCCAAATCAGATCGTAACCGATCGTGTGTGCAGTGGCCCTAAGCCCATCGCTCAAGATCGATGAACTCTATCGCAGAAATACCCTTAGACTATTTATGTTATACATAAAATAGCAGGGGGAGGGAATATTGTAAAATTATTGAACTTGGCTATAATCCAAACCTATCACATGCACTCCGCTCAAAGGCATCCGATACATTGTTTCCAGTTAAAAAAAAAATCTAAGCTACATGATTCCTCATGCCACCACACAGTAAAAATGCTGTTTAAAATATTTTAAACAACTGCTTACCGTTGTTTAAGCCTGTCACTCTAACAACATTGTTCGATTTTTTTTAAAACAACCATGATTGTGGAATCCGTCTTTTAAACAAATTGAACAACGCTGTTCAATTGGAAACATATTATACATATATACAAAAACAAAAGGAAAAAAAAGAACAAAAATTTGCACGTCAAAAAACATCTATATGAATCAAATCAGCTGAAATCATATCCAATGTGAAGATTAATATAAATAAACACCTCTCATACAGACTTGGGGTAAAATATTGAGTTTGTTAAAATCTGACGGTTAAACTTCATCCTTTTTCCATTTTCCAGGAAGCAAATGTTTAAAAAAATCGCGACGTTCAAACGTGCACGTGCGGTATCCAAATGGTCCGATAGCAGCCGTTAGCCAGATGGTCGCGCAGGGGATAGCGCGTAACAATCAGAGGCGGCTGCGCTCGTCATGCTTACGATGGCACAGTGAACCGGAATTCATTTTGAGCAAATAAACTCACAGACAAAGCAACAACATTTCTGGTAACGATTCGTTTATTAGTTTTTCCTCATAAACAAGCAAATTCATGACCGTAATGGGATCTCAGACTTTGCAACACGCCATATTGGTAAGTACTAAACTATCGTTGTATTGATAATGAAGGGAAGTATAACTTGGTTGCACATCTAACACAATCTTTAGGGACAAACGTATTTTACGAAAATACGAACCCCACCCCCAAAAAAAATGCATTAGGCAGAAAATTAACATCAAAAACAAAGTCAACACGAAAGGTGTTCATTCGATAGCATAATGGTTGAAAGTGTATCACACTAAAATGGTAAAGAGTACAGACCAGAGAGTTCTCGTATAAAATATTTAAACCGTTGTTCCTTTCTTACATTTTGTGGAAGTTCATCAAATAATTTAGATCTAGTATAAAGCGTTCCATTTTATTTTTACCAATATTGTTTAAAAGACGGATTCCACAATCACGGTTGTTTAACAAATTTAAACAATGTTGTTAGAGTGACAGGCTTAAGCGACAGTAAGCAGTTGTTTAAAATATTTTAAACAGCGTTTTTACTGTGTATGGTCTCTGATAAGGTCAAAAAATAAAGTCCTGAAAAAATGCAGTTCAAAACGATCATAAAGTGCTTTTAAAAAGTGAAAATCATTGAGCGACCATTCCCGTTTTGCTCCATATACTGCTGTGTTGCAGAATTTTCATCAGCTGAGAATAATTCATGTGCCGATATTTATCTGTACACATTTTACGAGTGACAGCATAACTGTCTGAAGTCTAGTGTTCTAGGGTGTTTATTTGTCCATCCAAACACTGCTAGATATGTCAGATGGCAAATTTTGACAATTTTTAAAACAGGGTTTCCACAATGTTATATGTCTTTAAACTCCACCTTATGAAAACCAACATTTGGGTGGGACCCTTAATCCCACAAGGTTTGTCACTGATTCGAAAATGACACTATTTTATTGCAACTTGACGGTGAATCATTAAACTATGAAGAATTAAGTTATCATCACAAATGTATGCAATTACAATGATATATCATTTGTTTTCAAACTCGAGGAGGAAACATTTAAACAACCAATAACAACAACAAAAAATATCCTTGCCGCTGTGAGTAAAATTGTGAAAGTGCCTCACACTCTTATATCGATCAAATGACCACCATATTATCATTATTATGCTCCCTTTTACATGTATATTAAGTAACATTTCAGAACATTCTGCCCAAGTCAAACAAATCGTTGAAAACGATGGGTAAAAATCTGACACTGGGGGTAGTGACTATCATTATCAGACCCATGTGAGCAGAATTCCTGCGATGATCGTTGTAAACTCAGTGGTAATAATTTTTAAAGTGGTACTCTCAATAATTAGGCATTTGTCTGGTACCCTATAAGAATCAGAAAAGCATTTGATTGGTGCCTATGGAAACACGTTTAGTTGATGTTCTTTGAGAATTTAAAAGGGGTTTACCTGTTGCCATTTCAGAATAAAAAAAATGCGTTTACTTTGTATCTTTTGATACACATCTATTGATAAGTAGAAAGGCCTTTTCTTGTTGCTTTTGAGAATCAGGCGTTGATACAGTCATGGACAACAATTTGGAATATATTTTTCGACCAAATGCAGTTTTCAGTCATATCAGGAAACGGTTTCTTGTCCTGGAGAAGAGACAGGACGGTGGCACAGGTGGTCAGGGGGTGGGCGGCCAGTCCCTAATTATTGAAATGACGGGAATTTACCTGTTTTTCGAAAATATCGCCCCTCTTATTCTTGTTGATTTTGCTAGTAAAAAAGAATTGGCGGGCGAAAAATGCTTTTTGTCGTCGTCAGCCCCCTGCCCCCGTTTGTCGGACGCTGTTGGGCTTGCATTTTGTTGATGAAAAAAAATTGTTCGGCAGGCAAAATTTCCCCCGAGGGATTTCGCCTCTTTTAAAATTTTACCCTGGCGCCAAGCTCATTTGAACTTAGTAATAATATGTTCTGCATGGGTAATTAATCATTGTTTGTAACTTATCTGCACTTTAAAACAGGGCTATGCAAAGAAATAACCATATTCCAAACTTTTGTCCAGGACTGTATGAGTGACACCTAAAAATAAAAACTGCCATATAAAATAATCACGTCGATGAAATACTTAATTGCTTATTTCTGACGCAAGTACTAGTCTAAAAACACCAACCGATATCGTTGTAAATGCAACATGATTTAAAGGATACTGATACCAAAATAATCTTGCACTCTTGAAGCAAAATGCATTTTACTTACCTCTTTCGAGTATCAGTGGAATGAGCTCAGTGATCTGAAAGGCAAACTGGGGAACTTTATATAGACTTTATCCCGTGTATACTGGGATGCAGTTTTCCAATAATGTGTGTCATGTAATTGCCGCATATAGCCACTTAGTAACGTTATAATACCAGGATAATTACAAGGTCCGGAAGGGATTCGTATTTACAAGTTCAAGTATACTTCAGACTCCCTCGGACGCCAGACAGAGGGTCGTGATAGTGGGTATTGGGTTCAGCTGAGGCCATTATAGAACCGCTATTCATTAGTAGCGAGGTCAAGATTTCGTAAAATGGGACCCATGTTTGCTAATAATGAAATCGGACTATTGTCCACAAAAGTTTTGAAAAGAGCCAAGAGAAAGAGAGAGAGAGAGAAAGAGGGAGAGAGAGAGAGAGAGAGAGACAGTGATCTTCACCTTCGAACAAAGTTTGACCCATGTTCATGATATGACCCTTGTGTTTTTACTTTTATTTTATTCAGGGTGTTTTTCCATTTTCTCTGTACTCTCAACTCTCTCATGGTTTTTGAAAAAGACCATGTTTTTAACCGGCAGGTAAGGGTTAAATGTGAGCCCAACTATTGCCTAAGTATGTTTTATCTAAATATAATATCTTCAGTCCTTTCTCAGCGTAATCTTTACCTACTTGCAGCCTATCCTTAGCCATGTCTTCAAGCCAATCTTCAGCCGAATCTTCAGCACACACTTCAGCCACACTCCACCACCCTTCCACCACCTCTTCAGCACCCTTTGCAGCCTCCCTTCAGCCTGCCTTCAGCCACCTTTAGATCATCTCCTTCAGCCACCCTCAGCCACCCTTCAGCCACCCTTTCAGCCACTGCCTTCAGGCCTGCCCTTCAGCCTGCCTTCAGCACCCTTTAGACACCCTTCAGCCACCCTTCAGCGCTCCCTTCAGCACCCTTACAGCCCCTTCAGACCTCCCTTCAGCCTACCCTTTAACAACACCTTCAGGCCACCCTTCAGCCTCGCCTTCAGCCAACCTTCAGCACCCTTTCAGACACCCTTCAAGACACCTTCAGACACCCTTTCAGCCTCCCTTCAGCCTCCCTTCAGCCACCCTTCAGCCTCCCTTCAGCCACCCTTCAGCTACCCTTTCAGCCTCCCTTTCAGACACCCTTTCAGCCTCCCTTTCAGCCACCCTTCAGCCACCCTTTCAGCCTCCCTTTCAGACACAGCCTCCCTTTCAGACACCCTTTCAGCCACACTTTCAGCCACACTTTCAGCACCCTTCAGTCACCTTTTCAGACACTCTTCTCCAGTCATTTTGAATGTTGTTGTTGTTGTTGTTGTAAAGCGATTCAATCTATGTCAGCTCATTGTCGCCGGCGACAATTTGTGCCCGGAGTTGACGGCACAGATTGTCACCAGCCATATTCAAAGCATGTTGCGGCATAAATTAAATTATTTGTGGGTATATGGACATGTGTGTATTTAGGTGTGCTTGTGTACGTTAGCATGTGTCTGTTTGTGTATCTGTTTGTTTGTTTGTCTGATTGATTGTGTATTTGTGTCAGTGTTTTTATCTGTGTCTCTGTATTTGTATTTGTATGTTTGTATGTGTCTGTTTGCGTGTCTGTATTTGTCTGTGTGTGTCTGTATGTGTCTGTTTCTGCGTCTCCATGTGTCTGTGTGCTTGTCTATGTGTCTGTATGTGTCTAGTCTGTATGATTCTGTTGTCTGTCTCTGTGTCTGTGTGTCTGTGTGTTTATTTGTATGTGTCTGTGTGTATGTGTGTTTGCTTGCGTGTGTCTCTGTGTTGGTCTGTGTGTCTATGTGTCCGTTTGTGTGTCTTTATGTGTCTGTGTCTATCTGTATGTGGGTGGGTCTGTATGCGACTGTTTTGGTGTCTGCATGTTTGTCTGAGTGTCTGATTGTGTGTGTTTGTGTCTGTTTGTGCGTCTGTATGTGTCTGTGTTTTAATGTGTCTGGATATGTAAAGACTGTATGTGTCTGTTGTCTATGTCTGTTTCTGTCTGTGTGTCTGTTTGTATGTCTATGTGTTTGTCTGTATGTGTGTGTGTTGTGTGTATGGATATTTCTGTTTGTCTGTAAGTGTCTGCGTGTGTCTGTTTGTGTGTTTGTGTGTATCTGTTTGTGTGTATGTATGTGTATGTGTCTGTATGTGTGTGTGTGTCTATTTGTGTGGCTTAATGTTTATGTGTGTTTGTGTATGTCTGTGTCTGTATGTGTCTGTTTTATGTGTATGTCTTTGTGTTTGTGTGTCTGTGTGTCTTCCTGACACTCACAACCAAACACAAGCTTACACAGACAGACATCCAAATACACACCATGCACTTGTATATCCTCTTTACGACACCACACCAGCTACCAAATCACACACACATACACAAAAATAGACACACACAGCCATACACACACATACAAGCACACATGGACATACACATACAAACATATATACACACAAACAGAACAGATACATACGGACACACGAACAGACAGACACACAGAAACATACTAACACACGAACAGACACATTCAGACACACACAAACACACAGACATACAAACAGACACACATACACATACAGACAAACACATAACACACAGACACACAAACAGACACATTCATATACACAGACACATAAAAAACACTCAAACATACAAACATACACACATAGACACACAGGCACATACATAGACGCATACATACACACACACACACACACACACACACACACACACACACACACACACACAGATACACCAACCCGTATACACATACACGCATACTACCCACACCCACAAAATACGAACACAAAGACACATAGAGACACACAGACACACACAGAGAAACACACAGACAAAGACAAACACATGCGGACACAAAACAGACACATAGGCAAACACAAAGACACAAACAGATGCATAAACACATACAGACGCACAGACACATAGACACACAGACACAAACAGACACACAATTAGACACACAGACAAACATGCAGACACACAAACATACACAGACAGACACACAGACACACGGACACACAGACACATACAGATACACACAGACACACAGACTCACACACAGACAAAAACAGACACATAGAGACACAGACACACACATACAAAAACATATACACACAAACAGAACAGATACATGCAGACACACAAAGACACACACAGACAGTACATACAAATAGAAACATACAGACACACAAACACATAGACAAACACACAGACACACAAATACACACAGTACATACAAATAGAAACATACAGACACACAAACACATAGACAAACACACAGACACACAAATACACACAGACATACAAACAACACACAGACACACACAGACAAACACAGAACACACAGACACACAAACAGACATCATTCACATACAGACTAGACACATACAGACACCCGAACAGACGCATTCAGACACACACAAACACACAGACATACATACAGACACACAGACACATACAAACTAATACACAACACAGAGACACACAGACAACAGACACATACAGACACATACAAACTCGCAGACACATACAGACACACGAACAGACACATTCAGACACAGACAAACACACAGACATACACACAGACACACAGACACATACAAACTAATACACAACACAGAGACACACAGACAACAGACACATACAGACACATACAAACTCGCAGACACATACAGACACACGAACAGACACATTCAGACACAGACAAACACAGACGAACACACAGACACAAACAGACACACATACAAACAGAGACACACAGACATATACAGACACAGACACATACAGACACACAATCAGGCACTGACACACGTTGACACCCAGACATATACAGAGGCAGACACATACAGACACACAAACAGGCACTGACAGACGTAGACACACAGACACAAGCAGACACCCAATTAGACACAAAAGCGAACACAGACACAGACACACAGATACACACACGGACAGACATACAAACACACACATATTGAGTGACGACAATTTGTGACGGTGGCGACAATCTGTGCCGCTATTTTTTTTTCATGGCACAAATTGTCGCCAGTGAGGCAAAAAATTGGGATCAGCAAGAGCGTCACAAATTGTCGCCGGCGACAATCTGTGCCAATTTGTTCAAAACATGACGGCACAAATTGTCGCCGCGTAACAGATTGTCGCCGGCGACAATTTGTGCTCAAAGTTGACGGCACAAATTGTCGCAAGCCATTATCAAATTACATTTGATTGTTTGTAGGTATGTGGGTGTATGCCAGTATAATATATTTGTGTGTTTGTGGGTTTATGTGTGTGTGTGTGTCTGTATGTGTCTGTATATGTCTGTATGTTTGTCTGTTTGTGTGTCTGTGTGTCTGTATGTGACTGTATCTCTTTTGGTGTGTTTGTCTGAATGTCTGTCTGTCAGTTTGTATGTATGTGTGTGTGTTTGTCTATGTCTGACTGTGTGTCTGTCTGTTTGTCTGTATGTATCTGTGTGTCTGTGTGTGTCTGTATGTGTCCATGTGTATCTGTGTGTCTGTATGTTTCTGTTTCTCTGTGTCTGTTTGTGTGTTTGTATGTGTGTCTGTTTGTGTGTTTGTATGTGTGTCTGTGTTTGTATATGTATTTGTGTCTGTGTCTGTGTGTATGTCTGTATATACATGTGTTTGTGTATGTTTGTGTGCACATGTTTCGTGTGTCTGTGTGTCTGTTTACTTTGTCCGTGTGTGTATGACTGCGTGTCTCTGTCTATGTGTATCTGTATAATATGTTAACTCTGATTTCTAATACCAATAAGACTCGGTATGAAGTTCCAAACTTCTCAGAATTGTGTGTTTCATTGATTGTGCTAATTTATGGAAAAAAATATTTAGAATTACACAAATGTCACAGCACTATATCTTGACTAATTCCGTTTTTATCATCTGATAGGGCTTGGTCTTTCAAACTTCTATACAGAATCGTTAAATTCACACACACAGACTTAGAGAACAAACAAACATGCAGACACATTCACACCAACAGACACAAAGACACAAAGACACACAGACACATACAGACACACAGACACCCACAGCCATACACAAACACACGTATAAACACACACAGACATACAGACACGCAAAGACAAACACACGGACACATATAGACACGCAAACAAACACATGCATATACACACAGAGATGCACATGCACACCCCGTATACATGTAAACCCATATACCCACACGTATACTACCAACACTTAGACACACAGACATACACACAGAACACACACAAACACACGGACACATACAGACACATACAGACAAACACAGGCAGACAAACACACATGCACATACAGACACAAAAACAGACAAAACAGACCCACACCTAGACACATAAATACATACAGAGACACACAGAGATATACACAGACACTTACAGACACACACATACACACACACACGCACACACACACACATACACCATCACACACACACACACACACACACACACACACACATCACACACACACACACACACACACACACACACACACACACACACACACACACACACACACACACACACACACACACACACACACACACACACACACACACACACACACACACACACACACACACACACACACACACACACACACACATACGCTTCTACACGTAACTTTTCAGACCGGTAGCTAAATTCGCACCGAACCAAAAAACTGGAACTGAAATGTACGTAGCGTCTCTTGATAGAACTGACAAATAAAGTTGATTAAATAAACGTCTAAACATCATTATACCCCGTGGGATGTGAAATTATCATTATTTCATCCAATCTACGAACTGACGATGTGTTGCTGTATTTTGATCAAGATCGTTGCTAAAATACGCGTTTTTCCGATCCGATTATGGCATTAGTTGCATGGAGATTATTTTAAGTATGAATCAAAGTTTCTTTTCAGTAAAATGCTTTCTTTGGTAGATCTTAAATTGTTTTTGTGAAAAAAAAATAGCTTGCCTTCGCACTTCCGTTGGAGTGGAATTTTAGAATTTATTGTCTGCACTGACTCCGTTCCTTTTTTACTAATGTTATCGTTTATTCAATTTCCATAACCCTTTCAGGACCACACTCAAGATATCACGTTCAAACTCGCCTTGGTACTGAGAAAGTTAAATATAGCCGACTTTTTTTTTAATTCCAAATAGTATGTCTCCCAAGTTTATTTATATATTTCAAATGGCTACTTTGTTGGCTATGGCCAGTTTAAAATGGAAATCGAGGAAAATCACCCAATATGTTATTTTAATGCAGGTTTTAATTACTCAAAACACCCGACGGTAATAGGATTGGTAAGATTTCATTGTAATTCATTTGGTTGTTCAGGCTTTTTATCTTTTCCCCAATCATGTACGGTGACTGCCCTTTAACCCTTTGCACGCTAATGTTGTGGATAATCGTCCTATTAAACTGAACAATCATAATATTCATTTTTCTCCTTCACCTTTGTACAGAATACACTAAAAAAAAAACACAGCTGGTGTGCATACCGTTGTCAATACCGCAATGAGGAAAGCAAAATCCAAAGAAGTTATGAAAAGAACAATTGTCAATATTATCCCATCAAAGTAAATAGATAATTTGGCATTGTGTGGGACGAGCAAATTGCACGTGGTTATTTTATGACTAATGTCTTTGGCCAAATACCCAGATAAATCACAACTGGAACAATGACACTGAGTGGCATACAGCTACAGATTATGATAATGAATGGTTCTGCAGACAAAAGGTCCTTTTGCAACAAAACCCATTATTTTTGTCGAATCACTTAGGAAAAAAATGATTAAAAGCACCGGAAAAGAAATTGTACCATAAACATCACGGTAAAAACGCATTAACGATGCTAAACTTTGCAAATGTACAATTAAATCTTGAAATAGAATATTGTATCCTACAACACGTACATTTCCTACCATTTTATGGTCATCGATTGTTATGATTCACAATCCTACGCTTGCAAAATTGTAACGGTTTGAAATTCTGGGGTGCAAAGGAAACTTACTGCTCCCCTCCTTCCACAGCTATCCGGAATAAAAGTATAATAGTAATAACAGTAGTAGTAGTAGTAGTAGTAGTAGTAGTAGTAGTAGTAGTAGTAGTAGTAGTTAACAGTAGTGATATCAATATTATTATCATTATTATTAATATTACTTCTACTACTACTACTACTACTACTACTACTATGATGATTATTATTATAGGCAGACACACAGAGATGCACATCCCGTATACATGTAAACTCATATACCCACACTTAGGCCTGACACATTCAGACACACAAAAATATACGCACACACACACACAAACACATTCAGAGACACACAAACATATACACAGACACTTACAGGCACATACATGCACACAAACACACACAGACACACAGAAACACACAGACAAACACACAGACATACACACAAAACATACACACAGATACACACACAAACACATTTACATGCACACACATACAAACACAGAGATACATAAGACACACAGACAGACACATACAGACAAACACAGACATATCCACACAAACAATCAGACACATACAGACGCAAGGACACATACAGACAAACAAACAGATACAGATGCAAGGACACATACAGACAGACAAACAAACAGTCACATACATACACATACAGACAAACACAGACATATACAGACACAAGCTTTGACACGTACAGACAAACACAGACATATACAGACACAAGCTCGGACACATACAGACACACACAGACACATACATACAGACACACAAACAGACACAAACAGACACATACAGACAAACACAGACATATACAGACACACAGACAAACAGACAGACACACAAACATGCACACAATCAGACACACGCAGACGCGAAGATACACACACGAACAAACAGACACAGACACATGACTCACATAGACTGGCACACACAGACACTTGACACACATGCACACAAAGACACAAACATTATATAAACACTCAGAAAGACACCCACAGACACACGACACACGCTTACACACAGATACACAAACGCACAGACATACACACAGGCACCATTGACCTATTAGGCACACAGACACTTACAGACACGTGACACATACACACAGAGGCACACACATATATAGTGAGTGCCGACAGTTTTTGGCGGTGGCGACAATTTGTGCCGTTAAGTTCCGTTTTCATGGCACAAATTGTCGCCAGGGAGGCCAAAAAATGGAATCAGCAAGAGCGTCACAAATTGTCGCCTGCGACAATTTGTGCCGTTTTGTGCAAATCCTGACGGCACATATTGTCGCCGCGTCACAAACTCTCGCCGGCGACAATTTGTGACGCGGCGAAAATTTGTGCCGCAACACCCCTCTTGAAAAAAATCCTGCGTACGCCTCTGGTGATGGTTGATGCGAATCGGTAGGTTTTAATCGAAAACGGGAAAAACTTATGTACTTCAAACTTTCACGTAATTGACTATTTTGTCAATTATGTTTACGAGGGGGAGAGGGCTGAAAAGTTCATAGCCTGACCAAGGAGTTAGGTCATAGCAATGAATGCATTAAATTTCACCTTTTCTGATACTAACTGCATGTTTTTTTTTACAAATCTTTTCTTGTTTTTCTTTTAGAAATAAGTTTATATTGGCAATTGAAGTTTCTGAAAATATTCATCTTGCGTAGATTTTTAACAGCAGACACTTGCCCTTCCCGACAGAGGTCGTTTTCTGGGTTCTTTCCGGACTCTTCTTGAGACTGTTCCTGTCTCTTTGCCATATATTAAGCCTATAACTGTATGAAGTTGTACTTTCAACAGTGGTTATCACATTTGGGTGGATCTTTCAGCATTTCAAGTCCTGGAAGTACGGTCACCCATGTCTGGGCAGGCAAGTGTTTGCCATAAAAAATGTGCCAATAATGACAATTTTCATATTCCTCAACTGCTTATGTAAAATCATTTTAAGACGAAAACAAGAAAAGATATGTGAAAAGAAACAATGCAGTTACATCAGTTATAATAGATCAGAAAGGGTTGAGTATAATCGATGACTTACTTCTGTATAACTCCTTCTCAGGCTATCAACTTTTCAGTCTACCCTCATTCATTACAAAAACACTGAATTAGGCCCATAGGAGCCAGGCGGAAGAGCAGCCCTGGAATTTGTCGGGATTATATTTCGACTTCAATATGACTCCTCGACCCCCTCCTTACTGGTATTGCCTTCACCCCGCTTGTAGTTTTTGGTGACTTAAACCTCCTCCCCCACCCATGCACACATATAAACACACACACACACACACACACACACACACACACACACACACACACACACACACACACACACACACACACACA
>JZLH01S0617412.1:0-14644 GCA_001188425.1 Eucidaris tribuloides
CTCTGAGCGGGCGTCAGCATCATTTCGGTGGTCTCGCCGACCAGATCGCACGCCTCCAATATGTCTTCTGCCGTACTGCCTTCGGCGACTCTATCCAAGTGTCCTGAATTGAGAAAGCAGTGTTTATTTACCACGTGCTTGGATAAATTGTTGTGCCACTGGCAGAAGGTTGTAAGCATGTGCACTAAGCAAAAGGACATAGAGTAAATTGCTTCAAACTTGAAAGTTTGAAAAACATTAGTTATTTCATGTGAAATCAATGCATTTTGATCTTTCTTAGGACCTTCTGTCAGTCTTTTAAGTGCAAATATCAAAATAGTTGATTGTTTTCAAATTAGAGGTAATTTACTGTAAATGCCCTTCTGCTTACAGCATATGCTTATGCCCCTCAGCCAGCAGCACAATGAAATTATATGGTTTAGGTGGTTGCAAGGAGTCTCAGAGATTATCAAGACTATTACTGACTACTAAGAATCTGGCTCATCCCTAGCACAAATAATCTTTAGATAATTTAAACAAATGCTTCATCCAAAACAATACCTTATAGGGTAAAATGGGGTAAGTGGAACACTTAAGCTTAAATGAGCTCAAAGCAAAGATATTGTATATATAATTTAGAAAAATATTACCTTTAATTTAAACTATGTTTCATGATGAACCTTTAAACTATGTTGTGATCAAATACCATAACGTTACCAAATAAAAAAAATGCTAATTGACAGTGTTCCAGTTACCCCAAATTGGACCCAACCGTGGGGTAACTGGAACAGTGGGTGGGGTAAGTGGAACAGCGTTTTATTTGCTTGCCAGGAACTTATTTTTCATGGCTGTTCACATTTAATAGAGCACTAGTTGCCTAACTAGCATAATATTTTGCAACAAATAAAAAAAATAATACACTAATTGTCATTTTTATATTTTTTATAGTGCAATGCAAAATTCAGGATTTTTCTCCGTTTTTTACATCAACCTAAGTCAAAAAGTGGGAGTTTATGTTAAAAATCCATTATTTGGCATCAAAAAGTGTTTTGAATTTTGTAATTTTATATTCAAAAAATTTAACAAAGTACGTAATTTGATATTTAAACCCTAAAAAAATAATTACAAATGTGTTCGAAAATCAAATTCAGTCAAGCGTGTCCCACTTACCCCAAAGGGGATCCAGTTGGGGTAACTGGAACACCCGTGTAAATAATTACCTCATTTACATGTTAATTTGCATAATTTTCTCTGAATTTTCGCTATTTACTTCCATGTTTGCATTCATTTTATTATAGATAACAAACACATATTCAATTTTTCTGTGACTCCAAGAAATAAATTCATAGATTTAGCATTTATAACCCTTAAGTTAGTATTATTTTATCAACTTTGTTCTCCTTTTTATGGTTGGTATCAAAATTTGACATTATCTGATCAATTCAAGCGCAGGTAACCCAATTTTGGTATGATACGAAAGCAAACATATGGCGTTGGGATAAGTGGGACACTCGGTAGTATATTGCCAGATTTTATTCTTGATAGAGGCCAATATATTGTCCGTGTTCCAGTTACCCCACTGTTCCACTTACCCCAATTTACCCTATGTGATCTGAAAATTTAATACAAACATGTTTAGCTTCACCCGCTCTATGCATATAAATATAACAGTATTACCAAAACAAATGAAATAAATATGTAGGCATCAGTGAAAAGAGAAACTTTCCTGAAGCACATTTATTTTGTTTAACTCTTAACATGTCAAGCTTTTTTGGACAATGCCACATTGAAACAAATTTGAGGGTGCAGTTTCAACTTTGATCAGCTATAACCTTTTACACATGCATGTTGGAGGAAAGTGTTGTGAAACATGTTGTACATAAATGTATACCTTTTATAGCAATGTAATTTCTATTCTAATATTGTTAAGATTTCTGAAGTTACAATGAAATTTGTGAAGCAATATATTCCGAAAAACAATGAATATTCACAAATTCATGGAAAATGTGCATGTCTTTCCCATTTTACACAGAAATATGAAATAATCTCAAATTTATAGAAAAATATCCAAGAAAACCTAGCACTTTTGGGGTGATTTAGTGAGGGCTATTCCTCTGTAACATAAAAATAACAGAACAAGTTGTATTACTGTCATACTTTTTATAGTGGCACTTATTTAACAACGACATGTTAAGGGTTAATAAATATCTGATCCCCAACCTGTTTCCATCTGCCAGACAAAGACGCTATTGTCCTCCAGGCCCACGACAAGGAAGTCTTCCAGCGGTCGCCACTTTATGTGACGGATGGGAAACAAGTGTCGACTGGCAAGAAGAATGCACTTGCGATCACGCAAGCTCAGGAGGGCCACGGAGTGGTCGCTGGCTACAGTACAGACGCAGTTCAGAACTCGGGCCTGGATGGGTGAAAAGATGGATAATATAGTACTAGTAATCGAGATTTTTAAATCCAGTTTATTGCCCTGACCCCATCCATCCACTTTGCCTTATTTGGGGCATTCTCCACCTTCTTCTCAACCCTCCTCCTCTGATCTACCACTTGCTTCTTTCATGTCATCTTTGATTATTCCCTTTCCCTCACACCATCCAGCATGCGCCTGCGTTGCGTATCTGCTCAATGCCGCTGCTGCCCTCATTACGAATCACGCTAATATTCAGCTCCATATGACACTAAAATTCAGCTCTATATGACGCTAAAAAGAAATGTCTGGGGTTTGTTTTTTAGCATCGGACATAAGTATCTGGGTGCAGCTTATAATACGGTAGTAACAAATACATAAATTAAAGATAATGACATTATTCATTATAAGTACTGATAGGGAATAAAAGGTTTAACACAATAATGATTCTGCAACAATTGATTTTAACTAGGTGGAACTAAATTCAATCAATCAAAACTACATTTGGTGCACACTTTAATTATGTTATGGATATTAGAAGTAAATAAACAGGTGTACAGTTATTCTTTTTAATGCAATATCGGAATGAAGGGGCCTTCTGAAGCAAGTTTGTATTCATAGGCCCCAACAAGAAAATAACAGACTTGTATAATTACTGAAAGAATGGAACAAAAAATGAAAAGAACCGAGTTCATAAAATGGAAGAAAACTCCATGGAATTTAACAAGATCTTGTCTTACATTGCACTCAGCCGGGGGTACAACAATTCTAGTCAACTCTCCTCCGTGGACGCAGAATGTGTGAAGCATGCTTCCCGCAAAGATGTCCCAGAGGCAGACAGTGAAATCGACCCCGCCCGACACGAGATGGGAGGGGTCGTAGCGGGCATGCTCCTGATGGGGGTACATCAGACACATCACCTTGCCCTGGTGGCCCCGCAGGATACGGTGGGGTGGCCAGCCTGTAGGAGTAGGGGAGGAGGAGGATGCTCAAACTTTGGCTATATTGTCAGTTGTCCGGCAGAAGGGCCCTAGCATATGTTCCCGGCAGACGGGCCTTGACAGTAAATTTTCTCTAATTTGAAAAATATTGCTGTATTTGAAATTTGCATTAACAGACTAACAGAAAGACCTTAAAAATATCACACTACTTTGATTTCACGTGAAAAGAGCCCGCAATAGTTTTTTGTTAGAGACAATTTAGTGTTAAGGCCCTTCAGCCAGGAACATATGCTAGGGCCCTTCTGCGGACAACCAACGTCTTACCAACTTTCAAAAGAGTCTGTCTGGACATTACTTAAGTTATCGAAAGGAAACCACGTTTTCAGATTCAGTACATATTTTCACATATTTGAGGAGCTATGCCCTTTGACATACATAATCCAAAATCAAACATATGCTGTATTTCGATACCATGTACCTTCATACCAAATTTCATGAAAACCTGTCTAACAATATTAAGTTATTGAATAGAAACCACATTTTCAGATACATAATTAGCTGTTTACACCTATTTGATGAGCTATGACATTTGGACTTTGATAAACATACTCCGAAATCAAATTTAGGCTGTATTTTGATATCATGTACCTTCATACCAAATCTCATGAGTACCCACCAAACATTGCTCAAGTTATTGAATGGAAACCAGTTTTATGGATGGAAGGACGAACAGATGGATGAACAGCAGTGTAATATATCCCCCACCGACCTTCTTGGCCAGGATAATATGGATAATAAGCCGCAGGATTGGTGATTTTCACAAAAATTTTTGGAAGAGGTGATTTAAATCAGGATTTAAATCAATAAATCATTTTATTTGATTGAAATGACTGATTTTGATTTGAATCGTCAACCCTGATAAGCTTTGTGTGTAACATGTCCCATGGAGCAAGACAAGATACAAGTTGTAGAACTACACAAGAAATATCATTCCATGGCTCAATGGACATACCTCTCCTTGCCGTATGAGGTCCTTCCAGCAGCTGTGCGATGGCGGTCTGTACGGCGGGTACTATAGCGATGCTGCCATCTTGGCGTCCACACACTATCCATCCCTGACTGGGTATGTAGACACTAGCTGTCACCACTAGTGTCTTCTCCTTGGAACCCTCACAGGTCATGTTCTAAAAGGGAGTGGGGTGGTGTGGGAGTGAAGGAGAATTACATTAAACTGCAATTACAAAATACAAGTACCAAATACTAAAGGTCAATTACAATTTATTGACTTTATTGGCTGGCTTTCCCAATTGACATTGAAGTCTCTATTACTTGAAAATTACTAGTTTAATGGTCACATACAGTGCAAATTCTAACAGTTTGCTTTAATTTATAGTTTCAATTGACTCTTGAACCCCAAGGCTTTGTGAGAGGTGAAGAGTTTAATCATTACGATTACTTAGCGACCATAGTTTATTTGCTAAAAGGGGAAGTCCACTCTGACGTCAAGTTGGTTTTCAAAAAAAGCAGAGAAATGAGAGAAACATATAAATGAAAGTTTGGCAAAAATCCACCAAAGAATAACAGAGTTTTATGAAGTTTCAAATTTTTAATTGTGTGACGTCACATGTGAGCAGCTCCCCCATATGCCTTGTAATCTCAATTCCATAAATTGGCCTTTTTAATGGTTTATGATAATTGATTTTTTTTTATAGAAGCATGTATGAGATAATATTTCTGATTGTATATTGAATGCACAGGTAAAATTATTTTCAATTTCCTGAGAAAAGGGCAATTTATGGAATTTATACAAATGGGGAACTGTTGGCATGTGACATCACAAAATTAAAACTTTAAAAATTCATAACTCTGTTATGTTTTGATGGATTTCCACCAAACCTTCATTAATAGAAAAAAAAAATCTCTAATTTTTCTGCTTTTTATCAACATGGCATCAGGTTAAACTTCCCATTTAATGGACTAATTTTTGGGTGCACAAATCAAGAACACAGTCTTTAATATATTATTCCGATTCAAAATCCACTTCCAGTAATTTGATTTAAATTTAGTGAATAGATGTCTCACCAACTGGTCTATGATCCCGCTTGGTTTTGGAGTACACGATTCCCACGTTGCCTTTAAGCTGTTGCTGGTGGTTGGTGGCATCACTTTATTGGGAAAAAACAGACCAAAATTATAGTGAAATGATGAATGAAAGAATATCTGATATTCTTGTTGGGGTAATAAAACCTTGTACCTCAAAAATGTGAAATGTCCAGGAAAGGAAGACTGTCATAACCTTCATTTTAACTTGCAATAACTTGTAAAGTTTGAGGCTAAAATCTAAGATACTGACTGAAAAAATCTTGCTTCCTAATGACAAGATTACACTCCAAAAATCTAATTTTCTTCAAAACTTTAGATACTATTTTACACACCCCAGCAATGTTATAAAAACTACTAACTTTCTTCTAAAAGCAAATGATGTGTGACTCTGCCCATCAACTAACAGTATCATAATTGAGAAACATAAAATGTTGTAGACTTAGTGTACAAGGTGTAACTATGTGGACATAAAACACAGACTTAAATATCCAGAAAAATATGCAAATCATAATGGTACATATGTAGCTGACAATTTTTACAATCTATATAACATTACTTTTTTTTAATGAACTGACATTTCTTTAAAACATTTAAAAACTCAAACACACTTGGTATGATTGAATGTACAAAATTCACAATTAGTTGCACCATTTTGAAAAATTAAATTAAATAAAAATATTAAAAACACAAATAACAAAGGACACAAATTAAAAAAAAGTATAATAATTAATCATTCTGTAAATTATGTTATTTTTTAATTGGCAAGAATCTACATTCATCATGCTATGCCTTGAGTAGTATCCCATTCCTCTTACATATACAAATCATAATGAATTTGTACTTTTTGTCATGTCATGTAATAAATTTTGTATAGTTTTATCACGTCATGTAATGTTTTGAAATGAAAACAATAAATGAAGTTGAATTAAATAAAAATAAATAAATTGCTATATAGTTTGTACAGCCATAGTGTCCTTCAGGTTCTATACTGAAGAAATCAAAACATGCGATACCTGGTAAGGTATCAAACTCCTCCTGCTTGAGATAGCTGAGCTCCTTGTCGGAGACTTCGGGTAGCTTCCAAACGGTGACCCTCCCCGAGGAATCTCCGCACGCGAACAACTTGTAGAACGGACCTCGACGCCCGTAGAAGAATGTCATGGCGGGGGAACATGACAGAGGCTGGGTTGAGAACAAAAAGATGAATCGTAATTTCAAAAACATATCACACTGACCTACTCCTGTATCTGGAAGTTATAGTTATAGCATATGCATATTGAGGGTTATTGATAACACCCCTCTTTGGAGAAGGGGGGGGAGGGGGTGTTGTCAACCCCCAAACACCCCCCTTTTTTCAAAAGGGGGATGTTTTAACCCCCCATTGTTGCATTGCTGTTTGGCTGTGAAACCAGTTTTCTTTTGACCTTTGACATGCAGACTCTGAATTCAAACTTGAACTGTATTTTAGTATCATCTACCTATGCACCAAAAATGTTTAAAAAACTGAAAAAAACATTTTTTCATTTATTGAACGGAAACAAACTAGATGGACAGACGGACAGAAGGACGAAAGGACGAACGGACAGACAGAGGCAATGCTTAACCATTATGGAACTAGGCTATTTTGAACACCTCTCTGACTGAGGGGGTGGGGGCCCTATGATCTTGGTCGTCGACCGCGTGATCATGACGAAAATCGGCATGCATGTCACCCACCACGTACTCTACAAAAAATTGTATTATTTTTTTTTTAGAATAAAGTCATTTAACTAATTATGCTAATTTTATGTGTGAAATCAGACTTTTTGCTCTAAGCCACTAAATAAAGCTCCAAATACGTTAATTTTTGTTCTAGATACTCTTTGTAATGTTTTTAGCAAATTTACCACTAAAAATTTATGATATCAAAACTTATTCCTTATGTATTTGTTTGTTTTTAAGACCTTTTGTTTTGTATTTTTTTTTTAAGGAAATCTATCGGTGACACTGTTGCGATCATAAACAGCATAAAATTAATCAATCTGAATCAGTAATTTGAATCAGTAATAGTAAAAATATTCATACATATCATTTTGGCTGAAAACACAATTTGTATTGAAATTGTACATGAAATCACGTTTTTGAGCAATTTTTGGGGCATCATGCATGTATAAAATTATGCAAAACTCGCTAATGAACTTTTCACATTGCAAATATATCGCGGTGAAACGTCGAGCCCCGCCCCCCCCCCCCCCCACACACATCATCTGTGGGGGCATACAAAGAAATCAATACCAACCTTCTCAATAGGGGCCTCTAACATACAGTACAGAAATGGTTTGGCAGCTGGTGATTTGACTCTAGGCCAATGCTACTTCTGAAATCTTCACTCTCTGGTATGCAACTGCACAAGGATAAAAATATAAAGACACACACATTTTAGAAACTTTCGAAATGAATCTTGCAATGGCAGCTATAAACTGTCAACAACTGGTCTGAATTCAGTGAAAATAACGTTTTCAATGTGTGAACTAAAATCATAAATTGGGCAAATTTTAGACTAATTTCTACATGCAAAACATCATACCACTACATAAATTTGCCTTCAAAGAAGAAAGAAAACAAAAATTGTGAAATAGTGTGGAAAGACTTACATAACTGATAAGAAATAAGAAATGTTAAAGGGGCAAAATTCCAACCCATGGGCCATTTTGGCATAGGATTTTTTTGAACAGACACCTGAGTAGTTAAATCAAAGCCAAAGCACAGGAGATGTTATTTAAAACTGTTGATAGACAATGGTACAATACTTTCTTGACAATGTACATGGTATCAGAAGATGCATTAATCCTGCAACTAAAATTCCCTTCCTCTTTCTTATTTTTGATCAAAAAATGTCAGTTAAAGGTAGGGTGTCTCTTCTGCATGCCTAAAAATTAACATTGTGTGAAAACACTTTGTGGTATACAGAAGATAATACCATCTAAGAACTTCAGCAAAATAAAGGAACTGAAAAAAACAATTGTTCTAGTGGAATTATACTGACTTTGATATAAATTATTGTCTCCTGGAAAAAAAAAATTCCTAACACAAAACTTACTGCTAAATGGCAATTTTTGTTGTTATTTTTTGTTCTCAAATTCTGGGTAATTACTGATCTTCATATTTCACAAACATGTCCTTCACAAATAGCCCAAGGGCATAACTGGTGTTTTGCTGTGATGCGGGAGGGGTGCAAATGAGATTCCCTGCCTTCAACCATCTTGTGTCTCAACATCTGAATTGGTGACTTACTTTGATGGAAGCTGGTACAGGTAACCTTTGCCCTGGTTGCTCCACACCAAGACCCGGTCGGCCGCGATGAAATCTCCCCCTGACCAGTGCTGACCCTTCTCACAGTACTGCACGCAAAGCTGAGAGAAGTCACCGGCATCACAGATCTGTGTATGAAAACATAAAAATCTTGTAAAATCCTCTGAAAAATATCAATAGATTAACCTGAAATAGCTGGGTCTTTTAGACCCCATCTAATAGCTAAATTGCTAATTTTTTGGTCCAGACACTCTTTGTAGTATTCATAGTGAACAATTATCTACAAAAAAACTTAGGAATAAAAATTGATTTCTTATGTATTGTATTGTTTTTCAAATTTGTTTTACATATTTCCTTGTTGTTTAAACTTCTGTTTTTTATTGTTTTTTAATGAAATTGTCAGGACACTTTTGTGATCATAAACAGCATAAAATAAACTAATTTCAATCAGTAAAAGTAAAAATATATAATATAATAATAATAATATATTTTTATGAATTTTGGCTGGAAACACAATTTACATTGAAATTATCAAGATATCATGTTTTTGAGCTATTTTTGCTTACTTGCAATGCCCTGATGTCCCCTTCCCCCCCCCCCACCACACACACCAGCACATGCACATGTACGCACACACACACGTACACACACACAACCACACAAGCACAGTCCTAGGTACAGTGTCAAATCGAAAACAAAGCAGATACACTTTTTATAGGGAATCAAACAGTCAAGTGCAACCATTACATACCTGCCACTGCTTGCTGCATACCACCAACACCGTTCTTAGAGTAAACGCACAGCACGCTAGTGACTTGGCATTCCTGCATCGTAATTGCTTGCATTCTTCCTCGTACCTTTGTTCTCCCTCCTGTTCAGGGAGACAAAATGTATTGATATTTATACAATATTGCATGCATTTGACTGGTATGTCATATATATTGCATTCAGAAAGCATGCATATTGCACAAGTCGCAGACGAGTGCAATATTTAATGCTGATGAACGCAATATATACGATATACCCGGGAAGAAATCCATAATTATTATTATTATACATACAAATTTGAGGAACTTGCAAGAATCTAATGTAACTTTTGCAATTTCATTGATAAATGAATGTACTTTCTGTATTGACATTTCACATTCATGCACTTCACCCGTCTCTTCATGCATATTTCATCGCGCACTTCATCACATAAAAGTAATGCGCACCGTTGATATACGCGCTCGCGTTAATGCAGACAGCATCAAATATTGGCATCAGCGTTTAGTGTTGTAACAATATTACACTCTTACTCCCCTTGATAAGGATAACGTAAAATAAATAGGACAGGTAATATGCTTACAATATTGCATGCCGTCAAGGAAACACCTAGAAGGAAAGTAAATAGGTTTCATTGTATCAAAAAAGCAGCTTGTATGTGTAATAATATGTATTATCATCATTAACCCTTTGGGGAACACACTCAAAATATTCCATGCAAAATCTATGGAGTTTAGTTAAAATAATACTCAGAGGGTTAAATTGTATTTTACCTTGCCATTGCCTGTTAAGCTCCACACTTTCAGCATCCCAGAAGTAGAGATACCAATGACAACATCCTCTGTTGGGGAGCAACGAGAAAGACATTTGGTAACATAATGAGCATACATGTATATGGAAACACAAAAACATACATTTTCAGAAACTGGAAAACATCAGAGTATTAAAGGCAAAGTTCACCATGACGTCAAGTTGGTTTTAATAAAAGCAGAACAATGAGAGAAACATATTAATGAAAATTTGGCGAAAATCCACCAAAGAATAACGGAGTTATGAGGTTTCAAAGTTTTAATTTTGTGATGTCACATGCGAGCAGCTCCCCATATGTCATGTAATATTAATTTCATAAATTACCACTTATTAATGCTTCATGTAAAGTGAATGGGTGTTTTTCATAGAAGACTGTATGAAACAATGTTTCTGATAACATATTGAATGCACAGGTAAAATCTGTTTCAAATTTGTGAGAAAACGGCACTTTTATGGAATTTATATCACATGACATATGGGGAGCTGCTCGCATGTGACGTCACAAAATTAAAAGTTTAAAACTTCATAACTCTGTTATTCTTTGGTGGATTTTTGCCAAACTTTCATTAATATGTTTCTCTCATTTTTCTGCTTTTATTAAAACCAACTTGACTTCAGGGTGAACCTTGCCTTTAATAGTAAACCATTAATGAACTTAGTTAGTGGAGGGATTGTTTAATCTTCACTGTGGAAACGTCTAGTGATAGAAAACATCCCCGCGACGTTGATGTGACGTCTCAAGACTAGCTGGGTCTCTGGGAGTCACAGGAAAATCAAACATGTTCAATTTTTGTTAAAGACGCCTTCCAGTATTCAGCAGGTCCCAGAGACGTCTCGGAGACGTGTCAATGACATCTCCACAATCTACTGGGGACTAGTAGTCTCGAGGAAACATAATGGACAGATTGTGGAGACGACTCACAGATATCTTCAAGACCTGCTGGAGACTGGAAGAAATCTCCAAAAAATCTGAACATGTTTGATTTTCCTGTGACACCCGGTAGACTAGTCTCCAGGAGACATCGCAGAGACTCGAGTCATCATCTGGTTACCAACTAATTTTTTACTAGTCTCTAGGCCAGTGAAATACGGCCTTTATTCACTAACATACATATGTACCGATTTTCACAAATTTCAAGTTACCTTGACGTTTGAGGGGGCGGACAACACACAGAGCAGAGATCCAGTCTGGGGCCACTTTAGATGACAGAGTGTAGATCAGCTCCATGCTACTGGCATCCAGCACATGGATATCGGGATAGTACCCCTGACATATGATTCGCCATTCACGACTTGTACCCTGTGTCACCTGGTATGGCTGTCAAACAAAAACGTGAATCAATATTTTAATAGCATATTTATGTCTGTATGTATATCTGTATGTACATGCATGTATGTATAATTGCAAATTGGGTAATTCTTGCAGAGATTGAAATGTAATGTGATATTATTCACAGATGGAACTCTAGTGTTTTAAAGACCGTGTCCATGATTAGCACACCCCAAAAAAGAACTTATTGCAGAGTTGGCATATTTCCCACATTTTGTCATATTTCCTGGACGGTAATCAACATGATTTCAAGCTTTTCTGTACAAAGTCAATGGGAGGGACTGAGTTTCCCTAATTGACCGGAAAATATAACATCAGCTAGGACATATGCCAACCCTGATTTATGGACCAAATAAGCTAATATGATTTTAAGACTTGGATAATAATTCACCTCTCACAAAAGCCTTGAGGCTGAAAAGTCAGGTTTCATGAAAATAAGCGTTGATAAAATCTAAACAGAATACATCACATAACGTCACAAACTAAATTAATTTTTTTCTAGTCTGTCAAATATCATATAGTGGAAACTGAATACCTACTAATCACAGTCTACAAGGTCAAAAAGTCACACCATTACAGTCGGACGATTGTCACGCAGCCTTTGCTACAGTTGGACTCTGCTAATTCCAATTGAAAGATGAAAGGTACATCCGTTGTCTGAAACCGGGACGACCGTTACAAAATATAACTCGAGCAATGGCCCAGTGTCAAATGATTTTTTATTTTTCAAAAACTTGACAATGTATGAATTCTAAATTTTGAGCACTTCATATCTTTGGTTGGATCAAATGTGATCAAGAACAGGATGGTGTGCAAATCAAAAACACAGTCTTTAACCTGAATTATTTGTAAAGATAAAGTGAGGATTTTCATGTGATGCTGTACTCACATGCATGGAGAGATGAACCCCTGGCAGTTTGGTCTGTTCAATACATCTCCCGTCAGAGACATCCCATAGAAATATTTCCCTGTTGAAAAAAACAACAAAACAAAACAAAACTAGAAATATCAGTGACGGTGATTAATACCTCCACCCCATCACGTCCCTGACTTATTGCCATGATATGCTGCTACCATGGCAATGCGGTTTCCAACAAATTTAAAAAAAATGTGTCTTTGCACATCATTACCCTAAGAACAATATGTGTGCCATATTTCATGAGCATTGGTAAAAAAATCAGGAAGTAGTTCAATCCCCAATATTTTTCTGATTTATTGCCACAATATGCCGTTACCATGGCAACTCAGTGTTTGACACATTCAAAAAATGTGTCTTACACATTTTTACCCCAAGACTAAGTGTTTGTCCCAAATTTTATGAACATTGGTAAAAAACAAAGGAAGTTGTTCGATTTGCAAGATGTTTACATGATTTATTGCCATAATCTGCCGTTACCATGGCAATGCAGTTTCTGACACATTAAAAAAATGTGTTTTGCACATCTTCACTTCAAGACCAATGTGCGTACTAAATTTCATGAGCACTGGTCAAAAACTAAGGAAGAAGTTCGATCCGCAATATTTTTACCTGATTTATTGCCATACATGTAATAGGACGTTACCATGCCAATGCAGTTTCTGACACATTAAAAAAATTTATGTGTTTTGCACATCTTCACTTCAAGACCAGTGTGTCTGCCAAATTTCAAGAGCATTGGTCAAAAACTGAGGAAGTAGTTCGATCCACAAGATTTGCAATGGACCTACCAACTGCCCGACTGCCTGACCGCCTAACCGTATGCTGATTTCTATATACCCCCTTCAAACTTTGCTTGGCGGGGGTATAACAAGAGGTCGACTATGAGACACCAACCAGACAGTGTCTGGTGTTTCTTAAATGAAGAAAGATAAAGCAGCAAATAAGGATAGTAAGCTGATTCCCACGGCAAGACGAGGCAGACCACGAGGCCTAAAACAAACCTTCTCTAATGTCCCTAGGGCAAACAACCAAAAACACCACACAGGATTGAAAGCCAAGTCGCATGGGAAAAGACCTCGTGCTAAGCACCCAAAGAGAAATGATTCAACTGAATCTACGACACGATAAGATTTGGATGAAGAATGCGATTTCTGACAACTTTAAGAACTACACCTTCACAATTGGTATCCAAACTTGTAGATGATGCAACGGATTGTCAGCTTTGTCAGATGCATTCATTCATGCAAATTTCGCGATTTCCGAGGGAAACGCCACCTACGATTTCATGTGGCAAACTCAAAAGGACTACAACACTGAAATAAATTCTACGTTTTCTGTAAGAGTTTCCAAGTTGCCCAGCACCAGGGCTTCAAAGCCCTGTATGGCTAAAATATGCTCTCTAGTAGCTGGTGTCATGACAGTCACACACGAAGAGAATTCAGACCTTAAAGACGTACTCAAAAGCATTTCACAAGGTTCACATCACCTAAAGGCTGCAGACGGCACTCCAATAGCCACAACAACCATAAACTAGAAATATTACCATAATATGCCATTTCCATGGCAACACAGTTTTGGACGCATTTAAAAAATGTGCATAGAACATCTTGACCCCAAGACCAATGTTTGTGACAAATCTTATGAGCATTAGTCAAAGAGTGAGGCAGTAGTTGAACCACAAGATTTTTTACCTCATTTGTTGCGATAATATGCCATTACCATGGCAACGCAGGACACATGAAAAATGTGTCTTGCCTATCTTCACCTCAAGACCAATATGTAAACCAAATTTCATCAGTATGGGTCAAAAACTAGTGAAGTTTGATCCAGATTTGCAATGGATCAACCGCTCAACCGCCTGCCCACCCAACTGTATGCTGATACCTATAAACCCCCTTTGAACTTTGTTTGGCAGGGGTATAAAAACAAAAATCAAAGAAACAGAAAAAGACCTCAGAGACACAATTACATTATACTATTCCCACTGGATTATGGAACGGGAACTTGCATTACTACTCTAGACAACAAAATTATACTTTCAAGATCCACCAGGATTTCCCTTCCGTTAACATATTTCACATTTGTGG
>JZLH01S0617429.1:1254-12018 GCA_001188425.1 Eucidaris tribuloides
TTTGGTTTGTATGATACTAGCATGGATCCCAGGAAGCCTATTGATTTTGAGGTCAAAAGGTCAAAGGTCAAGGTCACAGTGACATGTTTTCATCTTACCCTTGTGAAGTCATTTTAAATGCGATAACTTCAGTTTAACTTAACGTAGGCTCATATAATTTGGTGTGTATGATACTAGCATAGATCCCAGGAAGCCTATTAATTTTGAGGTCGAGAGGTCAAAGGTCAAGGTCACAGTGACATGTTTTCATCTTACCCTTGTGAACTCTGTTCACTTTTCTTTGTAAACGCAGTAACTTATGCCGACACTTTATTTAAAAAAAACATGAAAAGTCACTTGGTTTTCCACATGTTCATCAAGCATCTGTTCGGCTGCAGCAGATCACATTCCTGTTTGTGGTCCCTATTCATTTAATCACATCCATTTAAAGTGCCTCCAGTCCAATGACACCTACTGATTTGAACATGTTATGTCAAAGTCACAGTTATGTGACCTCAATTCACTAGCTCAGTCGCCACCTTCCACTTTTCTTGCTTGACCAATAACTCCATTTTCCACGTTACAGGCGGGCGTATTATGTGCTCGCCCCAGCGACACTCTTGTCTTATTATTTAACATAGATGTGGGAATGGGGATTATTGTTTTACACAAACCTACTTTAACTACTTATAAGTCTGTTATTCTATTAAATGCTGTGAATGCCCAATTTTTTTTTTAGATCTGTTAGCATTTGTTTTACATTTCCATTTCATTTCTTCAAATTGGATGACCTTTACTGTTTCTAGAATAGTTGAATCATCCGACAAACAGTTTTTGCCTTTCTGCTTTCACTTGTTTTTGAGAAGAAATAGGCTGTTTGATAATCTGTGGTACTGCTGGGCAGATAATTATGTTTTGTCTGTGTTGATTATATCCATGAGCCATTGCCATGAAATAAGGCTGAAATCAATTAGTCAACATTCAGTCAGTGCAATACTTACAACAAAAGTATAAAAATGTTCAATAAGAAAGTGAGTAAATTAGTATATATGACCACACTATTTATTCTTGTACTGTCATGAAACACAATATCGCACATATGCTGAGAAATACAAAAAATAGTCTTGATAAAGTCGCTGTTGCTTTCACTTGTAGCAATAATAGAATGTACATTAAAATCAGATAGGAGTATTTAGAGAGACAAAAATGCAGTCTTGATAAACCTATGGTAGCCTTCACCTGTAACAGTGATAAAGTGACAAAAATACAATCTTGATAAACTTGCTGCTTTCATGTGTAACAGTAATAGAATTTACATTGAAAATCAGATATCAATATTGTATGTATGGTGAGAAAGACAAAACACAATCTTCATAAATTTAATGGTAGCGCTTACATGTTGCCATGGTAATAAAATATTTAATAAAAAAAGGATATTTTAGATGAGAAGTAAAAAAAGACAGTCTTGATGAAGCCATACTAGCTGTTAACAGTTATATTTAACCATCATGATATACATTAAGAATCTGAGTATCACATGTTTGATAATATATTTTAACACTTTGGGTGTTATTGGCCCACATACATGAATGCGCCGATAAGACAATCAGTTCCATACTTTTTAATTCGAATGATAAACGTTTCTGAAGTTTCTACCAATGATATTCATTGTATAATGAAGACAGATTGAACCAACTAAATGAGTTAAAATGTCTTGTCTCGTCAGCATTTGTACTTCTATAGAAAAGCGTCCATTTTTTAAAGGTTATACACATAAGTCCAAAACAACCTATCACCCAAAATGTTGAAGTGTATGTTCTAATATTTGTAAAGCTATTCATATTTAAAGGAAAAGAACACCTGGATGTTCAATTTTAAATCATTAATAGAACACTGAACTGGTAATTTCTGTTAAAAAATGTTGTTCTTGTAGTCATATTGGACCACGCTGCTCAAATTAAAACAAAATTTGACCTCAATATAATTTTTCAGTTAATTTTTAAAATGCACCTTTTTTGGTGCAATATATGCAAATGAGCTGCTAAGCCTGCATTGCGTGACATCACGGCAGCCCTGCTGTTGGTGTGCATATGCACGCGTGTCGAGCAACATGCAGACAACAAAGGTATTTCGCCATGACAATGCCCACGTGCTAAGTGATATTCGGTAGCAATCATCATGAAAACTGCGAAGGAAAATATTTCTGTTTGATTTCCAATCCATGTGCAATATGGCTTTGAAACCTCGGTATAACCATACTGAACATTCAAATATTTGAAGTTATTTCCTCTTTTGAGGCGCAGTAACTTCAGTCACAAATACTGGCTCATTGAATTTCATGAGCAATGAATTGAACGTGATAATCTTTCGTAGTCCTGCACCAAAAGGAATTATTTGAAAAGAGGAAATAACTCTGAGTCCTTTTTGACAGACTGTAAAATGTTTTTTTTGCAACACCTAGTATAGTACCAGTACCAGGCAGGTGTACTGTATGAGTCAAGATTTTTCATGTGTGAGTCGGGGTGAATTACATGCTCTGCGTGCAAAAACACAGCTCTCTATGACAGTACGTACAGATGACAGTGCCAATTTTATTTACAAGTCACAAATATGTACCTATAATTTTCAAGTGATTCGTGTTGAAAACTAACAAAAACAGGAAACAACTTTATCTTAAATTCATATATTGCAAGAATTCAAGTATAGTACTTCATACAATGTTTCTTCAGTAAACTGACATGTCCTGGTGGTTTTGCCAAAGTCAGAGTTGTGCTACCATGACATAAGCAATTTTTATGGCTCGTTCCACAACTTGCTTATTTTAAAAAATTTCCAAAAATTAATACTAGCTTATCTTGGGTTTTTAATTAGTTACTTCCCAACAGTGGGTATTCATATAATATTGGATGGCTTTGAGGTGGACACAAGAAAATATTGTACGACTTATGAGAAATATCGGAAGAGTCGCAGACTTGTCCGATATTGTCATAAGGAGTACAATATTTTCTGTGTCCACCGAAAATAAGCCATCCAATATTATCATTATTATCTACATCCACAAGAAAATGTACGAAATTGAAATTTAACAGAATCATTTAACAGAAATCTGAGAAATCACCAGTATTTTAACGATTACAACTGTTCTTCGTGAGAATTCATGTTATTCTTGCTATGCACCTGAAATCACATCGTCCTCTTAATTTGGTAAATTTTGCAAAGTAAACACATTATACATGTATACAATAATTATGATGTAGCGTGATTCTTGTTTTAAAAAATGCGTAATTTTGTAATACATTGTGATTGAAATAGGCCTACTGGATAAAATCGTGTACGGGTAAACAAGAAATTACCCGGATGTATCCAATATTTTTCCTTATTGTACAATATTTTCCGATACACCCTCTCGTCTAGCCACAGGGTGTATACGCCCATTCCTTTGCGCGCGGGATACGCGATAATATTGCACGCTTGAAACCCCCTATTTAGATAATCAATAATACAGGTAGAAATGATGAGATTATTGAACATCAACACTGAGTACAGTGTTATTTTAAAATATTTGATTCAAAACTTGAAAGGCTCGTGGAATTACAGTTAATGGAATAATATTGTGTCAAACATATATATATATATATATATATATATACACTATGATACAAGATACACTTCAAATATAAGGAGACATTCTGTACACATTAATATGGTGCTGTAAAACTCATCATTATGACAAGCAGGTTACCTCACAAACTTAATATTCTCTCTGGAACCACAGTTCTAAAACTGCAAATCCCTCATGTAGGGTTCGGTTTCTTATGGAAAAGAAACTGTGTTTAACTGGTTTTTACCAATGAAAATGGCAAAAACCTCAAAAGTATTTTTCTGCTCTGTTTATAACAACACATTCAATTGCCATTTATAACCTCGGAAGATTTACCTCAAATGAAGTGATTTAAAAAGTTTTGCTGTCTTTTACCAATTTTTGTTTTTTTATCAATACTCTTACCCCCTCCCCCCCCCAAAAAAAATACTGTTATCCTTGCAGTGCCAAACCAGAACCCAATATTTAATGTTTCCTCACATGTGAAAAAAGTGATGCATGAGACTGCAGCAGGCAGCCAACAAATGAGAAATTACCCTAACAGCAGGATAGGAAGCCCATTGTTGAGCTCCAATTATGCGGAAAAGCTTAATTGTGTATCAAATGTTAACAAAGAGATATAGAGCTTTAGATACATGCAAAATTCATCAAAGGAACTATTCATTATGACAGAAGATTTTGGCCATTAAATCTGGTTTCATTTTTTTCTGAGACATCCTGTACTTTGTAAACCTAAGTAAATTTTTAAACTGACAAAATGTTCCTTTCAAGTCATCAAACTGGAATAGTAAAAATGAAATAGACCATGGTTTACTTTCTAGTGCCATACACGTATTGTTAACAGAATTACATGTACAATACAATATAAGCTCATAATATCAAATAAATCCAGCACAGAAACAAAGTTCACTGTGAGTTTTTTTATACTTTAATCCATTTTAGCATCACTAATCACATGAGCATGCCATTATAGCCAAAATTAATGTAGAAACAAAATTTCCTGAATCAAACAAACAAAAAAGCATTTGCAATTTGCTGAACATAAATATATATTATCTCCAAATTGAAAATTGGACATCATCATAGATGATGAGAATAATTACTTTGGAATGTTCACATATAATTTACATGTGATACTATGATCAATCTCCTCTTTTTAACCCATTGGCTATGGGAACCAGATGTGTCCTGTGTTATCTGTATGCTATTTTCAGAATATCAGAGGCAACTTGTTTACACTCATGCTCATAATTATGGAATATTTTAGAGACATTTTAGAAGTTGCCATTTTTCCGTGAACGGTACATTTGGGATTGATATTTGCTCACCCCTGGCGAAACAAGTATAATGTAGTATTTTAGGAATGCTGAGCATTTTGTAGTGTCCGACTCGACGCTAAAACCTGTGTTTGAAAATGGCGGTATTCAGAGTTGTTGTTGAGTCACGTGGTGGTTATGCGCGTTATTAGACTTGCAATAGACTATTCTGATGTTAATTTAATGATAATTGACATTCAATCAAAATTCATCAGTTTTTTGTGTTGTTTTTTTATTACTTTAATTCAGTCCTTTTTTCATGATTTTTGGTGGATTAAAAAAAAAATTAATATATTTGTTATTGCGCCCAAATGTATTTTAGTTTTTACTTTAGTCATCTCATGAAATCCAAAAATGTTTCACGTACTGCGTTTTTGTGAAATAAACACTTATCTTGAAAATGTTGGACGATATAGGAGGAAGAACTTGAGTATCAATAAAATATTCCATAATTATTAGCAGCAGTGTACTTGGTTTTTATCAGCATTTTGGTTGTCAAATTTTACAAAAAAACATTCAAATATAACTGGAACAAGTCACCCACAGAGTATAAGATGCTGGCATATTAAAGATCAAAATGATAAACAAAACAAAATGTAAGCTCCCATAAAGACCACCTTATCATTTCTTAACCACATTTTGTTTGTCCAATTCATCTAGTCAGGATTGTTTCGATTCTTGGGGCAATTCTGTGCAAAAAATCAGACATAATGTATCCATTATCCATTAAGTCATGGTTGAGTGACTCCACATTACAGAATAAATGACCACGTTTGAAAAATCACAAGATGATTTTATACTGAAAGAGTTTCAAATTGATGCTTTCCAGTACTGAATGAATATTCCATATTTATAGAATCCTCCGTGGACACCTTGCCTAACATATTGTATTGAATATTTCTCTTTTCACTGAGTAAGAGTGAAAGAAAAGGTGTAACCTTAGTGCAGTACATGCACCCAGTCTAAAATATACATGCAAGTTAAACCAGATTTAGACCGAGGTTTAACTTATATTGGAGTTTAGAAACGGAATGTTACAACTACAGATATTTAGACTCAATCATTGGATATTTAAACATGACTCTTTACTTTAAACCTGACTTCAGAATACAGGCCAGTGTGTTACATAGGGTCTCCAGTGAGCATCAAATGAATATGGAATATTCATTCAGTACAGAAAATCATCAATTTGACACTTTCTCAGTACAAAATAGAAATTACTGTCATCTAGTGATTTTTGGAATGAAGTCTGCAATGTGTGGTCAACTATGATTTAATGGATACAGTTTGTCTGATTTTTGCACAGAATGTGCCAAAAAATTTCTAAATAACCCCGACTAGATGAATTGGACAAACAATTGTGGTTAAGAAATGATAAGGATTTGTCTGAAGGGAAAGATACTATTATTTTGCAGTGGCGGATCTAGCGTTTTGCCAAGGAGGGGGATTGACCCAGGGGCGTCGATCCATTTGTTGGCTTGGGGGGGCAGATGTGAAAAACAAATTGTGAAAAAAATTTCGGCCTGCTCTGCAGGCCAAGTCGCAATGCAAAATTTTGCATGCAAAGTGCACCAGGAAAACAAAAATGATGTACCGTTATGTTTAATAGTATTTTATGCTAAGTTCAATGGTTTTGTAGTGCATGCTTTCCAATGCTTATAACATGATGTGTTTTTCTAAACACATCTCATTTTCACCCACTAAATCCTCCTTGACCTCCTCGTAGATCTGCCACTGTTTTGTGTTGTGTTTGGATGAGTTTTAAGTCTTTTTTTTCAAACGTACCCAAATTTGTACTGTATGATGTATGCGTCATACTGTGTAGCAAGCAGGTTGTAGTGGTGTGGTAGGTAGGCTGTGGTGATTAGCAGGGCACCTTGATGAAGTACAACTTCTTGTGACAGGCAATGGCAATGATGTCTGGTGACAAACACTGCATGTAACACCACCACCACCACCCATCATCCAGTGTTAATTTAAGCTCCTGAAACTCAGTCTTATTTCTGACATGTGTACCATCCAGAGTGTAGCGAGTTAGTGACAGGATACCCTTCTCCTTCTTAACCCATGCAATGTACAATCTGTCCTCACTGTCAACAGCTGCATACAGGTCTCCACTAGGTTTGGTGATAGTGCTGCCTACATGACCATCTCTGTCATACAGAGTCACAACACTTGGTGTGATCTTACAGGTACTTGTCACTATTGTACCTGACTTTGTTGTACAGATCTGTAGTGGTGCTGTGGTTCCTGTTGGGATGATGGTTGTTGGTACAGATTCAGTAGGCTTGAAGATATAGATGTTACTTGTCCCGTTGACAGTATATATGTTATCATTGTGGTCTGTGTTAACCATGGCATACCAGCCAAATTCATGAGGAATGACAAACTGATGGCTAGTTGGTGAACCATCTGCATTGTACATCCTCAACCTGTCCTCCCCAACTGACACAACTGACCTCCTATCTGATAGAAATGCAATATCATACATGCAGTCTGCTTGCTGCTGGAGATGCTGCTGGTTCCTGCCATCCATACCATACACTAATGCACCTTGATTGTCACCGTGCGCAATACATACAACACATTTATGTGGCATTGCTGCCATTCCCCATGCATAGCGTGCCAACTCAACCTTCTTCACCACATTCAGGACTGGTTTTTCTGTTACCATTTCCCCCAAGTCAATGACACCATCCCCAGCAGGCACAAATTTTGACCTCTTTGCAGCATCAAGAACCTGACTGGCTAACTCCTCATCAACCTCTTTCTTCAGTAGCTCCTTCAATTCTTCAGAGACATGGTTGTGTGTTTCCAGGCTGTCTCCTTCTAGATTATAGAGGTGATCATTTGATACCAACATCACAGTGCTTTTCATGTGAGATAATATCTGTCGTTGATTTTCTTTTGATTCGTTTAATTTTCCTTCTTGGAGTTTCTCTAATTCATCAAGTTCTTGAAACAATGATTTCTTGTTTTGTTCTAACTGCGTATATTTCTGGTCACAAGCTTGCTGAATTTCGGCTTTCAACTTTTCGATAGTAGATTTCAACTCACATCTATGCACCTCCATGTTTTGGATGTTCTTCTCAATGCGATCTTTCTTTTTAGCACTCTGATCAAGAAGACACTCTACCTTCTCTTGCATCTCTTTCTCAAACTCATCACGATTTCTGATTTTGTGATCCCGATGGGTAACGATGGTGCACTTGTGGCAGATGTGGATTTTGCAGTCATCACAGGAAAAATCTTTCTTTTCTGGTTTGTGGGTCAAGCATTTATCAAACTGCTTGACAATGTTTCCCTTTCCATCCAAAACATCCTGCATTGATGTCACATGATGGTCGGCAAACAAATATGCCATTCTCTTATGTCCATTGTGGCAGTCCTGACACAAGAACTTATCACAGTCGTGGCAAAACATGAGTGCTTCAAGCTGCATTTCACATGATGTACATTTCGTACGAAACCTCAAGAAGACAGTTATCAATCGGCACATCATGTCAATCATTCAACAAGTCCAATTGACAAAACCGTTTAAGTAAGTCTGAACACACGCGCCCGCAGTAAACTTGTAGTTTCCGACATAGTGACAGACAGATGTGATCCAAGTCACGTAGACGCCTTATCGTAATCGCAAGCATTTACAGCAAAATGTATTCCACAAACTCAGGAGTTTGGCATATCAATATATCCAGCACAGAGACAATGCCAGCTTCTGTGAAGGTGCTGGTTATTTTCCTTCCGCCACAACTTCCACTCATGTCTCAACAACCAATCTAAGTTCAGTTCCCTACATGTCCCAACTACCGTTGTATTGCTTATACAATCTGACATTGAAACACAATGCAAAAAAATGTTTGTCAATCAAGAATAGGATGCAATACTGAAGCTCTCAGAATTAACTGCAGCTGAGAGTAGGAAAATATCCTTCGTCAAGTGAAATGTTGAACAGGAAAATTATCATAAATAATACACCTTTTGTATATTGTCATGAAACAAAGAAGTAAGAGTCTATCCAAAATGGTGATTGTGTGCTGAAGTGAATCGACTTATCGTCCTTAGTCGACACAGCTGGGGTTTTCCCCATGCCCTTTTGACCCGTCAGCCTGCAGTATGCAAATCAATGGCGCACACACATACCCGTTGTACATGCCACACACAACACACACAAACACTCACACACATCATTTAAATCTGAGTTCAATTTCACTGCATTTTCACCGACTACAGTTGTGCTTGTTTGCTGCATATGTGACATGAAACACAATGAAGCAAAATTTTACCATCAAAAAACAACATCTCAAATCAGCTCTTACAACAAAACACTTCTGGCCAGCAGAATATATTTCACTGGGTTAGATGGTGGAGAAGAAAACTGTCATTATTCCCAATAATCACTATACATATGTATTTTCATAATTAAGAAGTAAAATGTAATAGGTATATAAATTCAACATGGCATACATGCCACAACTAATGTGCGTGGTTCAGATATTGGAATTCGATGCTTACTGCTCAAATTGAAAAGACCATGTTTTTTGCTTAAAGGGGTACTCCGGGCCACGTTCAAACATATTCACTCGCAGATTGCTAAAAAATAACTATTTTATATATATGTTTTTGTTAAAAATTTAAGAGGGCCCAATTATTAAATTGCATTTTCAATTAATGCCTAAAACGCGTATTCTGGTACAATCTGAACTCTCAGAATGCATGCGCAGTTCTTCGTGAAGTAGCAGCCCCACCTAAGCTGCTAAACTCTGAATTGCTAGCAGGCGCTAGCGCAGCAAAAATATACATCGCCAGCCCCGCGCCCTGCGCGGCCTATCCAACACAAATCTATGTTCCATCATCATCAAATTATATCAAACAACTCACCATACACATTCTCTTTGATGACACAGATTCGAACTTAATTCCTAAAATAAATTCATCTCGATTGTATACGGCAGTCCTGCCAATCTTCAGTACGATGAATTTTTCCAAAAGGGCAGTTCTGTTCTTATTAAGTACTAGCGGGCATTCAACAACAAAACACTAGATTATAAAAGAATAGAACATGAATGTCCAAATAAATTAAACATACTGAACCAAATGCCTTTGTTAGCATATAGTGATTTTATACAATGCCTCAATTTAATGGACAATGACGTATTTCATTCACTGGTGAGTGACGAACAAAAGTTTGCTTTATCCATCTTTCTCATAAGACCATTATTTGTTCAGCTGTTCAAATAATTTTCTTAATTCTCATCTAATTCCAATTTTTTATATGTAACTATGCCGGTCATAGGCTGCCAAGTAGTACGATTTCCTTGCAGTTGTGTTCGTATTACAGTTATAGCGGTACGGTAAATCAATAAAAGGATTTAACATAAAAAAATGAGATTAGAAGAAATAAGAAAAATATTTGAAACAGTCTGAACCCAAATAATTTCGCTGTGAGAAAAAGCATGAATAAAGCAAACCTTGTTTCCGTACTCACCAGTAAATGAAAAGTCATTTCATTACAATTGGCATTGTATTCAACCACATAGTACAAAGGCATTTGGTTCACGTGATTAATTTATTTTGGACATCATGTTCTATTTCTATCATTATCGTATGTTTTTTGTTGTGAACGCACTGCTAGTAACTTTGATAAAGACAGAACTGCCTGGAAAAATCCGTACGTTGGCCCTGACTGCGTAAAACAATCGAAGATGAATTATCTTTGGAAAAAGTTCGAAAATTTGTCAATCCACAGAGAATGTGTGTGAGCTTGTTTGTATAATTTGATTGATGAGGACATAGTTTGGTTGGAAGGTCGGCCCGGCGCGGCCGCGGCCGTAAATATTCTTTGCTGGGGGCGCAAAGTGGGGCTGG
>JZLH01S0617438.1:16611-39964 GCA_001188425.1 Eucidaris tribuloides
CGCGCGATAATCTGTCAAGCGCAGGTTGGATTTTTTGATGTGTAACTTGGTGAAGTAGTATTATGATGCAACAATGAACTGATTAGAATTTTGGAGCTTGAATAGTCAAAGGTCCATGTGGGTCCTAATAATATACGATCTGGGCTCGTTAACCACGAAAACTTTGAAGCGGCCGCGTCGATTTTGATGTAACTTGTGAAGTATGTATTATGAAGCATACAATGAACTGATTAGAATTTGGGGTCAAAAGGTCAAGGAGGTACCGGGCCTAAAATACTGTCTGGCTGGCTCGTTAACCGCGACATACATTTGTGAATGTCCCAGTTGACTTTGGATGTAAGACTTGGGTGAAGTCATGTATTAGAGCAACAATGAGACTGATTGAGATGGTTTGCGGTTGAGAAGGTCAGAGTCAAAGTCACAGGGCTAAACATGTCTGATTTGGCTCGTTACCTACATAACTTAAGAAAGGGTCATGTTGGATTTTGAATGTACATGGCTGAAAGTATGTATATATCCGGCGCCAATGAACTGGAATAGATTTCGAAGTTGAAAGGTCAAGGTCAAGGCAACGAGGCCTGATAGATTCTGATTTGGCCCATTCCTGATGCTAACTTAAGATGGCTAGCCCATTTGGTGTTACGTGGGTGAAGTAATGTATAAAGGTACCAATGAAACAATCAGATTTTCAGGGTTAAATGGTCAAAGGTTGAAGGTCACAAGGACACGTAGTCTATACTTAGTGTGCTTTAACCACGATAACAAATGAGAACGCTTAATCGGAATAATTGATGTAACCTTTGGGTGAAGTAAGTGTTATAATACGTAATGACTGATCATATGTTGGGGTTTAAGGCAAAGTCAAAGGTCACTGAGGACCCATAAGCTTAATATCTTTACGCACGATAACTTTGAGAACCCCCCGGCTTAAGTCGGATATGATGCGTAAATTTTGGGGGGGGGCGGTGGTGAAGTATGATTAGGGGCATAGATTCAGCAATTTCAAGTTGAACGTCAAAGTTTACGATGCCCGCGTACAATTCAATAGTTTGGAATTGTACGGGGAGCGAGGCATACCCCTCGGCTGTCGCGCAGCAAAGAATTGCTCTAGTTTTATGTTTGTTTTGTTTATGGACTGATTTAATCCATGAGGGAAAAAATTGATTTCACACTATAACGCATTTCCATAACCCCACACAATCTAACTCATATTAGTCTCCAATGGTTAACACTGGTTGCTGGGACTAAAAATGCCAGCCATGTCAGCCAGAAACTGGCCTTGTTTTTATAGTTTGGTGTATCAACATTTAAAAATGAATCAATTTTTTTCTACAAATTCAATTAATTAAGAGACAGACTCTTTAAACCGCCTTTAGTTGTTCATGTGTCTCAAAACTTTTATTCCTAGTGAATTTCAGTGATGGTTTATTTTGGAATTAAGAGAAAGGTGAGAAGATGATTGTCTTCCTCGCAAGTCAGTGCACTATCAGTACTCCATGAGTTACCATGGCGAGGCCAGTGCACCATAGTATCACAGTGTTCATCCGTCCCAGGCCAGTCACAGCCCCATACTAATAAACAATACAAAATTAAACCTGTAGATGGGAACTATAAGAGGGTTAACCCTATTTTAAGCTGGCTTATTTCAGACTGGGGTTTTACTGGGGGGGCATTTTTGGGACCCCCCCCCCCCTTCAGATCTCGGCTGCCGGACGCCATTATGGCGCGATCACCGCGAAAATTTGCATGCACATCAATGCCCTGCATGTAAACTACACCGACTGTATAGTAAAAATTTCAAAAAAAATTAATTTTTTTTATTTTTAAGCCCCTAATTATGCAAATAAGTGCATAAAATTATGTTGTCGGGCGGCTATAACTGCACTTACAATTAGCTAGTAGAATAACTGGTTATTTTTTGTGAAAAATATTCATTTTGACATTTCTCACAATTATCTATCAGAAAAATTTGCCGAATTGAAATTAATTTCTTATGTATTTATAGTGTTTTTGGAATGTTCTTTACGTATGTTCTTTGGTTTTTTTGTCAACCTTTTGTTTTCTTTGTTTTTTCGGTAAATTTGTTTGGGCACATTTTGCAATCATAAAACAGATAAATAATTAATCAATTTCAACGCAGTAAAACAAAAAATAATCATACATATTGATCTTTTGGCTGAAAATGCAATTTCCAATTGGTTTGTACACGAAACACGTTTTGAGCCAATTTTGGGGGTTTTGACATACATGTATTAAAAGTTGCGCTGCGTCGTAACGGTATTCCTGATTTTCGTGCAAAACGGTCTCAAAAGATGCCAGAGCTGAAAGTAACAAAGAAGTAGTCGACGTGGTAAAAAAAAATTTGCACGGCGGCATGGTCGCAAAATTCGTCAGGGGGGGTCAAATGATCCCACCCCACTATAACATAGGGTTAAAAGATGAGATGTGTGGTAGACCAAGTTCTGAAGCTTCAATAGTCCTGAATGGTAAAGAAAAAGTAGTGTTGGCCAATGTTGTTAATCTGAAAATTGGGTAAAATATCACTTGAAAGGAAAGTTGTGTAAATCAGGATATGCTTGATTTCTAATGATTCAAATACAGATGAAGCTAGACAATCATAAGAATGCCATATGATATTGCCTCAAGAAATAAACTGGTGCAAAAATGTCCACTTGTACTGTGTTCTATTACCACTTGAATACATGAATTTCAAATGAGATAAAATTACTGATCTTTTTTTTCCCCTCTCTCTCTGCAAAGTCACAAGCTTGTTTTGGGACAATGTAGTCCAAGTAAGCAGATTTATCTTCTCAATTTTGTACCACAAATATAACTACCTTTCAGTCATAAAAAAAAAAAACGAATACTGTGCAAATATAGTAATATGAACACCTACTTCAATTACATTTTATTATGTGAGGAACAGGACACACTAAATGGCTCGTAAAACTGGTAAGGGTTAACATTGGATATTGATCCTTACAATTTGAGATTTTGCATAGAGTTATTTTGTGAAATGGGAAAAAAATGTATATTCTATACATTGAATTGCTTCCGCCCCCCCCCCCCCCCATAATTGTTTGTACAAAATTCATCGTAAACTCTAGAAATATTAACAAAACCATAAAAAAAATTACATTATAATCTAACTGTTTTCGCATGATAAATTGTAAATTAGACAAAATGGTATGATACTAACCATGTGACTTCGGGAAAAAAATCCATAATTACTGGCAGAGTGCTGTGGCCGGTCATCAGGAGTATATCCTTAATCATTTTGTTTCAACCAAGGGCTGTGCCGAGGTAAATCTTAGGAGGGGCAAAAAACATTCTGTCGAGAAATTTTTGCCGCCTAAAGAAAAAATTAAACTAGCCAAACTCAAGTCAAACAGCATTCCGACATTGGGGGGGGGGGGGGGGCCGGGGGCCGACAACGGACCAAAACGATTTTGCCCGCCCAATTTTTTTACTAGCCAAATGAACAACAATAGGGGTGAAATTTTCAAAACAAACTGTAAAAAATCCTATCATTTCATTACGTTCAAAAAATAGGGGGTGCCTCCCATACTCCCCCCTCCCCCCCCCCCCCCCGCGGGTGCCCCCGTGTCTTTGCGCCCAGTGTTCAATTCCTGTGGCATGTTAAAGACAAACTAATCTCTGTCTTGGCTTTCTTTGATGCCCCTCGTTGAGAGGTGTTAAGCAGAGCAGCCCCACGGTGATTGACCTGAGCAATTAACATGCTAAGCCTGTTCTTGCCTTTGCAGAAAGATCGCAGAGAACTGGTTCTTGCCAGAGTCTCCAAATCAGTTTGCCTTCACATCCCACATTGCACGCTGTTACTGTGCATGATCTCAAGTAATCTCTAGGCTGAGGAAAAAGTTGTACCAAAGTCTAGATTTGAACAAAAGAAAATGTTTCTGTGTTTGTGAATTGTGTGTGCAGACTTTCGTTTAAAATGAGGTCTCCATCAGTTTGCTTCACACACATGCACCGTTTACTGTTCTGATCCAATATCTCAGGTGAGGAAACGAGTTGTACCAGTCTAGTTGAACAAGAAAAAATGTTTTCTGTTGTGATTGTTGTGGCACAGACTTTCAGTTAAAATGAGGGTCTCCATCATATTGCTTCACACACATTGACATTTACTGCTGTCATGATTCAAGTACTCAGGAAAGAAGAGAGCTTGTGCCAGTCTAGCTTTGACCCTCAAAATACTGCTAGGTCGTTGAATTATGGTCGCAGACTTTTCAGTTTAAAAATAGAGTACTGGTCGATGATCCACATATCTCGCGTGAGAAGAGACTGTTTGCGTATTTTAGGACTCACTTCCCCGTAGTACAACCTCCCCGGACACTTCCAACTCTAACAACTCCCGGCGCAAAGGCAAATATTCCAGCAGGACAGTTCCCATGTAGAAAGACAACTCCCCTAATGACAACTCCTCCAGAGAACAGCTCCCACAACTGTAGACAACCCCCTTGGGACAGACTCCACTGGATGCACCCCGGACTGACAACTCCTCCGAAAGGACAACATTCGCCCGAGTACATTTCCACAGAGACAACTTCCCAGAAGGATAACTATCCCAGAGGCAGCCTCCCCCTTATTACAGCTCCCCTGGAGGACAGTTCCCCCCCTGAGGAACAACTTCCTCTGAGGTCAAACTCCCCCTGGTGTCAGTTCAACAATTGTTTCAGTTTAACCAAGTCAGATTTGACCTGAAAGTTGTCGCCTCCCGCGAGTTGTCCCATCACGGGAGGTTGTCTTCCCGGCAGGAATGTCCTCAGGGAGTTGTCTTCCAGGGAGTGTCCTCAGGGAAGTTGTCCTCAGTGGAGTTGTCCTCGCGGGGGAGTTTCCTTCATGGGAGAGTTTCCTCGCGGGGAGTTGTCCCGTGGGATTTGCCCTCCAGGGGAGATTGTCCTGAACTATCTAGTATTCTGCCAAAGAATTCTGTAAGTCATTGATATGTGTTTGGCAGACTTACAGCAAAAACAATAATATCATACATGAATGTACATTACTGTTTTGTTTTACTTTGCGTTTCAGCAATATTGCTTTGCTAAGCCAACAGCCAAATTCTATACTTGGGTCTGGTTTTGAATAAAATTGAAAATAAGCACAGAGTAGTGTAAGATTCATCTCAATTAACCGCTTTCAAGGCATTGTGGCCTCACGCAAGTGGTGTGAACCGACCACACAAACACTAGTCATGTGAAAATGAAAGTGTAAAATTGAGAAACCTATCATTTGTTTATTTGTTTATCTTTTCATTTGTTTCTGTCTTTCTTCCATTCTTTATTTTTTTTCAATTGCTTTGTACATTTATTGATTATTTATTATATGAAGCGGTATCAACTCAAGCTCAAAATGGCTAAATTGTCTCAGAAACAATGACAAATGAAATCAATCTTCTACTCAACATATGGATTGAGATTGTAATTTTGGAAGCATTATGTCATAACAACAATCTTTTAATTTTCTGATATTACTATATCTAGTCCCTATTTATAGTCCAGTACATCAGTGAGTTCTTTTCCTCAGTCTCAGATGCCTTGAGCAAGCAGAAGGAGTGGCAGTTTGCCAGTCACCTCCCGGGGTGGTTTGCATAGTTCCGCCAGCTAGTTGTAACAGCAATGGGAGTCAGCGGATGCTGCCGACATTACTGAGGAGTGTTCTTGATCATGAAGAGGTAGAATGGCAGTGTTGTGTATGTTTCAGACAAAAACAATTTGGAGAATTAAGATTGGCTAATTTTAATGCTCCAATGTTGAAGCAAAAGTGAAGAAGTGCCCTCTTTGTCAATAAATGTCAAAACCATGACACCAATGTTTAGCGATGATTGCAATTTCTAAACACTTTTGTGGTTGCACTAATGTACAATGTACACATGCCAACTACAAATTGTCACACAACACACCTTTACAGGCTTTTGAAGCAATAATAGGGTGTTGCTGTGTCAGAAATTAGTCAGAAATCAAACATTTTTGCATATAAAATTTGCACACCAAACACAAAGCATCCTGTTGTAATCAGTGTAATTATAACAAAGATATGGTAAGACACATCAGTTGTACACGTTTTGTCTCATTGTTCCTCAACATGTTAGCAGGATATGATTTGTCATCTCGAAGAATAACCAAAAGATAGTATCTTGAGGACTTTTTGTCTCGCACTGACCGCAAGTTCAAGCAGAGACCGGTAGGGTGGAATGTGCACCTCTTATCTCCCTGCCATGGTTTCCCACACAATGTGCGGTTACTGTGGGTAGTCTGTCAACTTCGTTAAGATGTAAAGGTCCAGTTTTATTGAGTAAAATCTTAAAGTTTTGTTTAACTTGCTCTCATTTCGCGCTTAATTCTCATGCCCATTGTGTTCATATTAAGCAAGATGATCTCTTGGGTAAATGGTACGAAACACTTTATGGTTGAGTGAAGATGATGAGGTTAAACCGGCGCCATCTAGGGGATAAATAGGTCCAAGAGTGATATAGCCGATGTGCATCATTTTTATTGTTACAAAATTGGAGGATTAACATGAAGTTAATACACGAGATATGTTTAAACTTGGCTCTCATTTCTTTATTTCGTATCAATTGTGTTCATACCTTGGCTAGCAAATGATCCTTGTGTAATACCACGATGTGGGTGTTCGATGAGGATTGTAGGTCAAAGATCCATCTAGGGTCAAAATTCAAATGAATGAGTTAGCGAAATGTTAAAGTTTTGTTTAACATTTCGCTCATTTTTTGGCATCAGTTTTGTTCAAACTTGGAAACATATGATCATCGTATGTCATATATGATACCCTACAAAGTTACAGTCAAACAGCCTCATCTAGGGGTCAAAAGGGTCATATTGCATGTTTTATTGATTCGAAATCAGGCGCAGATTGTTGCGAACACACCTTGTTTAGAGGTGGGGCTTAGCAGGGTGTGGCATAAAAATGTTTAAAAAGACATGATGCATACTTCATGAAGTATTTAGGCTTGGTAAAGTACAGATCAACTAACGTAATTAAATTAAAAAATAAAGTATCAACATTATTCAACAAATGCTTTGATTGCATTGACCTATAAATGGGAATGAACCTGATGGTGTGTTATTAGGTGTGGCCATTTTGGTCTCTTAACTGAACATGGTGATAATTTGATTTTGGAGGTGATTTCGATATTGTATCGTCTCAATCATAATAGTCATTGCCTCTTAATATACAGGGTAACTTGGAAGTCCACATTGACTTCACCTCGGTGCAGTAACTAGTATAGTTTCCCAGAACTCAGACCTACTCAAAAGTGAGTGTTACCAACTTGCCTCTCTGGACCCATTTAATCCATTGCCCTCCCGAAGACTTCTAAAAAAATGCATAGAGTTTAACACAGCGGCACATCCATTCCCCGCAGTCAGGGTTTAATTACATCCCAACCTGTAAGTGAAATTATTACAAATGATTTACATTCTAGGGTGCATCCTGCCTCCTTTTGTGAAACCAGATTTATTGTAACGCAGTCATTGAGCATCATGGCCCGTGGATAAGGCTTTCTTTCTCGACCAAGAGTCGGCTTAAGTTCGAATCCGCACCGGGCCAGCGGCGTTGTGTCCTTGGTAAAGCGCTTGTAAGGCACTTTAATCCATTACCTTCATGCCCTCGGATACGGACTAAAGCGGGAGGTCACGTGTTAGACAGAAAAAATACACTCGGCATTAAAAGAACGCACGCACTTCATCAAAATACAGAAGGTGAAACCGTGATGTGGTCACAATACATGTTTGCCTCGTTTAACGGCCATCGATTATACGGAGATCTCTGTATCCGGACAATAAGACTTATCAGTCATTGCGTGTAATTGATACACCTTTATCAGAAATGTACACAGAACAGCTGGTAATCAGGGTATCAATAAATAAAGAATCACTTGTGAAGTCTGCTCAATTGGCAGCCTCTTTGTTTATTTTCAACAGCTTACGCATGTAATACCTCCCCTACACTGTGTTTTGTACATTATCTCTCTTATCCGGCATATCACTTATACGATGGCTCTGGTCCCAACGGTGGCCGTTTAATCGAGTTCGAACTGTATCCATATGCAAAACTAAACCGGGACTGGGATGCTAACGTTTTAAACGTGATTTATTCGCTTTTCTAGTTTTGTCGATCCGAATGATGACAAAGCAATAATCATTAATAATATAGGGACTGCAGTAACTAATAAATTCTCGCAGACTTTAACATTACATCGAGTTCATCTTGCTGGGAACTTCTGTGGCCCTATATTTGAATAAGTAACTCCAAAGAACATTATGCATACCCTTATGGAGCTTATACTGTTCTGATAGTTCGGCTATAGAGGCAAAACACACACAAAAAGAATGCAAAATCTGACTGCTCCACCCCAGAAAACTTAAAAATCAAGACTGCCGCCATTTGAATCAAAAATCAAAAAACATCAATTTCTATCCTTTGATACCCAAATGACATGACCCCATAAATGTGTTCAACTGGACCCCTAAAACATAGAGTAGCCACCAGACACATGCTAAAAATAAAGAAGAATAAGTTAAGGCTGAGAAATGTATTTTGGGACATAATGGCGACGCTTTTACAACATTGTAAATTTTTCAAATGGAGTAGCCGGATTTTGCATATTTGTTTTTGTTACTTTCAATAGGTCCAATGAATGTAACATTTACCAATCTTTGTATATGCAAAAGTTTATAAATTTATAACATATCTGTAACAAAAGTCATTCTTGTTTGCATGAAGAACCAATCCAAAAACAGCCCCAAACACCTCGAGTGGAGATCAATTACACTTGGTCCTAGGTCGCTAGAGGCAAACTGAGGCAGGTAAATATGTAAATCAAAATGTGTTGAAAAGCAAACTCTGGCCAACGCCATAAAATATTCAATTACAAAAAGTAAGTTTATTATCAGGCGTGAAGCCATGAAATGCATGAAAATCTCTGAGTAAAGTTGTTGCTGTTTGGTAAATAATGACAAATTTCAATGGAAGGCTAGAAGGGTTTCTAATTTGTAAGAAAAAAAGTGTGATAGTGTATTAATGAATGAAGGTTTCAGAGAGAATTTTAAGAATCAAAGAATAATTTGCTTTTCATCTCATAAATTACAATTAATAACAGATTCAAGCATTTGATCTTATTTAATTCATTAATTGAGTAATAACAGAGATGAACAGCCAAATTTATGTCTGGCCATCAATGTGAATATCATCTTTGGTTCACAACTCAAAAGGACTGAAAGGTTTCCAAGTGTCATAAAATCTGATCATTTCTGTCTTTTTGCTACCAGAAGCCATCACGGCTTTGTGGAGGCAGCCATGGAAACACTGTGAAGAAGACTTGTTGATATCTGCCTCCCTATTGGGCGGCAACAGCCAATGAGGGCTCAGTGTTTCCCGTCTTAACCTACCTTGGTTTCAAGGTGAAGCTGTGGTATGTTATGTTGATGTGCCTGTAGTTGTAAAAGAAACTCATAAAAAACGCTTTTCCAGTGCTGATGCTGTCTGAACAGCTCAGTTCAAATATATCTGAATATATTCTGTTCTGCCCTTTTAAGTCTTTTAACACTTTGAGTTGCTATCGCGAACATCGTTCGTCAAGGTTGACTTCACTCACCAGTACTATCGCGAACCTGTTCGCGAGAAGACATCCAATCGGATCCATATCTTTTAAATTCGAATGACAAATTCACTTGAAGTTCCTACCAATGACATTTAATCGTAAATGAAGGGATACACAATGGAACAAATAAAGTGGGAATTAGATTAAATGTAATTGTCTGATAGCATTTGCGATTTTACAGAAAATCGTACAAGTTTGTAAAGTTATACACTTATCGCCGAAACAATGCAGTCGCTGGTTAACACACCTGGATTTTTTAGCAGGCACACCAAAGGTGTTAAAAGCAATGTTAACATTTAAGATGTAACCCTCATCAGTGCACGATTGCACAAAACTCTGATTGTAAGGGAAGTGGAGTGATGTAGCGAAGTTTAAAGTCATGTAAATTAAAGGGACCCGTGAAAGGTCGGCAAGTACGTGGGGTTAGACTGGCCCGCCTCGGGTATATCATTCGGCGAAGCCCGTATACTTCGGAACGAGCGCGCACGAATGTGTGCAATTCCCTATGCAGCACGTATTCACCCGAAGAAAGGCGAACGTAAGCCCAACTGACCCCATCGTAATTCCTGTTCGCAGCTCCACGATTGTTGTTCACGCACCACTGAACTCTACACTACTAGCATTAGAGTTCAGTGTTACGCACTGCCTTGCAATAGGGCAAGCGATAGGTAAATAAACGTACATGGATTACGAGCGGCGCGTCCCTTTAATCATCTTTCTCCTTCAACCCAACCCTCCTACTCCAACACTTGCTTCTTCCATGTCTTCTTTGGTCGCCCCTTCCCCCTCCAACCATCCACTTGAAACTCAAATGCTCTCATCAAAACATGATCTACATCTCTCCTCATGCATGTCCATACCAATGTACACTATTTGCCCTTGCCATCTGATCAATGATCAGTGATGTCACCTGCAAGACTTACATTAAGATCTGAAAGTCTCGTCTTGGCCAATGTTAAGTAGTCATTGAGTACGTCTCGACACTTGGCTGGAGCTGTTGGGGGATTCTGAACATGGGCCTACAAGTAGGTTGTCAAAAGAAGTAAAAAAAATACAAATCAGTAAATAAGTCAGTAAGTAAGTAAGTAAGTAAGTAAGTAAGTAAGTAAGTAAGTAAGTAAGTAAGTAAGTAAGTGAGTAAGTTAGTGAGTAAGCAAGCAAGTAAACAGTATGTAAGTATATAAATATATATATATATATATACATTTCTTTATTAATATATCATTGCATTGTTCAACAAATAAATCAATCAAAAAAATAAATAAAATAAAATAAATAAAGTGAACAAATACATGAATAAACAAATTTAAATGAATAAATAATGAAATAATGAAATAAAAAAAAATAAATAATGAAATAAATTAATAAATGAATAAATGAATAAAATGAATGAATACTGCAGGCAAACAAAGGATTAAACTTACTCTGAGGAAAGCAGCTGTTTCATGAGGGACCAGCTGGGTAAGGAATTCCATGAGGAAGGTGAAAGTCTTCCTGTTCGTGGAGGGAACTGATGCTGGTGAAGATTGGGTGGATGAGAATGTTTCCTGTCATGGTAACAAGAAGATAGTAATGACTTGACTCATGAAATTGATAAATGAAATACAATAATATTAAGATAAATGAACTTATGAATGAATGAATAAATGAATGAATAAATAAATAAATACATATATAACTAGAGCTGTACTCAGAGAGAGCAAGTACCTCCGCCAAAGTTACTATTTCCCTTCCCCACTACCCAATAACCTAAAAAATAATGTTTGAAAATGTCGACTACATTGCTATTTTTTGACACACTTACAACAATTAAATTGTCTAAAAAAAGGCCAAAATCCAGGAAAAAACAAATTTTTAAAATCAATTACAAATTTTTACGATTGATTACAAATTTTGTTAATCGATTTCGATTATAAGAAAAACGTATTATCAATTCTTATTTTGATGATTGATCCCTTATTTTGGTGATCCATCGAGTGACTGAAATAATCACTCACATGCACTCCCCATATTTGCCTAACTAGCGTAAATCAAGTAGATACTATACGGCCCAAAGCTGACGACTGAAAATTATACGACGTGCACACAGGGACAACAATACAGATAGTACATGAGCTACTGTATGGGACTTTTCTTTTTGCGATTTGCTTGAAATACTGCAGGAGAAAAGACTTATGAACATTCACTATTGTAGTGGAAAGTACTGTAACTGAAATGATAATATGTTGTGAATTCAAAGCTACTTTTAATTTACATGACTTTAAACTTCAGTACATCACTCCACTTCCTACAAAGTCTAAGGAGTTTTTGTTGCAATTGTACTGAGAGGGTTAACTTAAATGTTAAACATTGTTTAAAGACTTAAAATAAATAAATAATAATAAATAGCATTTATAACACGCTTAATACGACGTTTCTAAGTGCAGTAAAAGGAAAGATATACAGACATAATCAAAGGGTGGGATTGAACAGAATAAAATACAAGTTTTACACATAATTTACAACCTAAGTAAATAACGAACATAAACATAATCATAATTATACTAAATACTTTTAACACATAAATTATAAGTAAGTAACGAACATAATAAACACAATTACAATTATACTAAGTTAAGATATATTACACGGATTGCATGAATAGGTGAGTTTTGAGTAATTGTTTGAATGAGTCTATTGTTGGAGCTTCACGGACGTGGATGGGTAGGTGGTTCCAGAGAGTAGGTGCAATGACACTGAAAGCCCGGTCACCATATCGAGTACGGGTGCGTGGTGAAGGTGAAAGTTGAAGATGTGCAGTGGAGTGGGAATGGAGACGCCTGGTTGATGAAGAAGATGATATAGTACGGGGGGAAACCAGTTGACGAAGGTAAGATGGTGCTAAGTTGTGGACAATCTTGTAGGTAAGGAGTAAAACTTTGAAGATTACACGGTCATGAACTTGTAGAAAGTGCTGTGATCTGAGGATAGGTGTGATATGTTCATGCTTCTTGGTGCGAGTGATGAGAAGTGCGGCAGTGTTTTTAATGCATCGGAGGGGGGCAACACAGGAGCGGGGAAAGCCGGTAAGGAGTCCATTGCAATAGTCCATGTGCGAAGAAACAAATGAGTGCACCAGTTTTTCTGTTGTGGGTTTATCTAGAAATCTTCTGATTTTTTTAATTTTAGTGATATCCCAGGAAGCTGATCTGCAGACGTTCCGAATGTGATTAGTGAGAGTCAGGTGCCTGTCAAGAGTTACGCCCAAGTCTCTCACACAGTCAGAGGAAGTTACGATTTCACCTGCCAAGTCTATCGAAGGTTGAGTTCTCGGATGTTGGTGAAATTGGGATGAAATGAACAGCAACTCTGTTTTGGCTCCATTCAGCTTGAGGTGGTTGCGGGTAGAACAGAATATTTCAGTATATTTGAACTGAGCAGTCAGAGAGCATCAGCACTCGAGAAAAAGGTTTTTTATAGTTTGTTCAACTACAGGCACATCAAACATAACAATACCATAGCTCACCTTGAACCAGGTAGCGTAAGATGGGAAAACATGAGGCCCCTCATTGGCTGCTTGCCTGACCAATAGGAAGGCAGATATCAACAAGTCTTCTTCACAGTTCTCCATGGCCTGCTCCACAAAGCCAGTGATGCATTCTGCATAGCAAAAAGAAGAAAATTTCAATTTTATTACACTTGCAATCCTTTCAACCTTCTTAGATCTTATTTCTAGTTAGAAACTTTTCAGCCTTCATTGGAGTTTAGTTCATTAATTAAAAAACAGAAACAACATACTCCTAGTATTTCCATGCATTCAAGCTTCTGCTGGATAATAAAACCGTTTTTTAATTGCTCATTTTAGGGCTGTTGGCAGGGTTTGCTTTTGAACAGTTTTGACTTACTCATTACTGATCATTTTGCCTCCTGGTATGTAGGGCAGCAATGAAGGATTTCCACTTGTGGCAGTTCTGGGTTGTTTTTGGACAGTTTTGAGGCAAACAGGAATGACTTATGTACAACATGATGTGTTATAAATTAGTGCTGTAGCGGTTGTTTAACTGTTTGGTAAACAACTGTGAACGGCGATTTCTGTTTTCATACTTCAGGTTTTTTTCAACCGTCAGCATGACTCGGCAATGATATGCGTACTAATCATTCCACACCTCTCAAAGACTGTAGGCAGCAAACTGACAGTTGATAGATCTGCAGATTTCTTTTAAATGGTAACCGCCCGATTTACAATGGAGTTAAACAGTTTTTGGCACATTTAAAGACTGGCTACAACAAATCTGGTGAACAAGAAGGGGGGGGGGGGGTCATGATGCACCCTAGACTGCAAATCAATTTTTGCATCAAGTCATCAATCTTCATTAATGTGTTTGGGCTGTGATTAAATGGGTCCAGAGAGGCAACTGGTAACACTTACTTTTGAGTAGGTCTTGAGCTTCTGGGAAATATACTAGTACTGCAGAGGTGAAAATCAATGTGGACTTCCAATTCACCTGGAAAAAGAGAAAGACTACCAGTATTATAATGAGATTAATCAATCAAAATCAATTACTGTACACGCAATATATTTTGCATACATATATTTTTGTGATTTTGCTCCAAAATTGGGGATTTGCAAAAGTTTATTGCATTGGCATTCTATTCGTACAGGTATATTATGAATTGAAAATAGTTGCGTTCGTTTAGTTGCGAAATTCCCAAAAATAAAACCACCATGAAATATCCAGCATATACTGTATTAACCAAGTCCGTATCGAGACCAAATGTGCAGGCCCTACTAACATTACGGTAATTCCATTACCACATAGGTCCCATGCAATACAAATGCATGTTGAATTCTATTGATGCCTTTTGGTGTGTACACTCCCATATCACTAAATATTTCCTGAAATTATGCATCATATATTTGTAAACATTTTTTTCAACATTTTTTCTCAACCTGCTAAGTATCACTTCTAAAAAAAAAATCCTCCAGAACATCTTTATATTCTGGAGATGACATTATTATACTGTAACATTTGAGCTGAGCAACAGACAGAGTTACATGTCTTACAATTCACTGTTATAATGACCTAAACTCACAAAAGCATCATATGTGTATAAGCAAAATGTTTCTCTCTGACAAATTTCTGACACAGCACATCTATTACGCTTCCAAAGGCTGTCAAGGGTGGTATTGTGTGACAATTGTAGGCAAGTGTACAATGTAATTATTGCAACCACAAAGTGGTTACATTGAATCATGTAAACATTGGTGTCATGTTTTTGACAATTCAGACAAAGAGGGCGCTTTTCCACTTTCGCTTCAACATTGGAGCATTAAAATTGAAATTTATTTGAAATTATTTTTCTTCTGGACAAACAAACTGACATTCTACCTCTTCATGATCAAGAACCCTCCTCAGCAACGTGACAGCATCACTGACCTCCATTGCTGTCAATAGCTGGCGGAACAAGCTAACCATTCCGGGAGGTGACCTGGCAAAACTCCACTCCTTCTGCTTGCTAAAAGCCTCAGAGACTGAGGAAAAAAGAACTCACTGATGTTACTGACTAGCAACATATGACTCGATATAGTATATCAGAAAATTAAAAGATTTTGTTATGTACATAATGTTCCAAAAAATATGTCTCAATTCATATATTGAAGTAGAAGATTGTATTCTTTTCATTGTTCTGAGACAATTTAGCCATTTTGGGCTTGAGGTTGATAATAGCTTCATTATAATAAATAATCAAATAAATGTACAAAGCAATGAAAAAAATAAAGAATGAAAGAAAGACAGAAACAAATGAAACAAATAAACAAACAAACAATCGAATAAAGACTTCTAATTTTACACTAAGCACATCTGACTTTAATTTTACATGGCTGGTGCTTGTGTGTGGTTCACACCCAATATGCATTGGCACAATGCCTGAAAAGATTAATTTCAATAAATCGTACACCATTCTGTGCTTAATTAACCCGTTGCTTACGGGAACCGGATGGCCCATGTACAAAGTCTATGGGGATTTGCGGAATCTCGTAGTCAACGGGTTAACAAATATCATTCAAAACCAAACTCTAAAGTATGGACTTTGGCTGTGGCTAGCAAGCAATAGGCTGAAATGCTAAGTAAACAAAACAGTAAATGTATGTATTTTTTTTAACTGTAAGTCTGCCAAACATAATTTATGACTTACACACATTCTTTGTCAGATATAGACTAGTTCAAACTCGAAGGACAACTCTCCTTAGGTCAAATCCGGCTTTTTTAAACTGGAATGGAAAAATGGTGAAAATACACTGGAGCAGTTGTCCTCCAGGGGAGCTGTAATAAAGGGAAGTTGTCGGGTGGGAGTCATCTTCCTGGGGAGCTGTCCTGTGGGGGAGTTGTCCTAGGGGGCGCTGTAATAAAGGGGAGTTGTCGGGTGGGAGTCGTCCTCCTGGGGAGCTGTCCTGTGGGGGAGTTGTCGTAGGGGGCGCTGTAATAAGGGGGAGTTGTCAGGTGAGAGTCGTCCCCAAGGGAGTTGTCCTCAGGGGGAGTAGTCCTAGAACAATTCAAACTCCTTCCTCACCTGAGATACTTGGATTGTGACAAAGTAAACGTGCAAGGTGATGTGAAGCAAACTGATGGAGACTCTTTTTTAAACTGAAAGTCTGCCACACACAATTCACAACCTAGAGACATTATTTGTCACATCGAGAATGGTACAAGCTCTCTTCTCACCTGAGATACTTGGGTCATGACAGAGTAAATGTGCCATGTGATGTGAAGCAAACTGAAGGAGACTCTGACAAGGAACCAGTCTCTGGATTCTCTGCATAGGAAGAACAGCCTTTCGGCCCACTGCTAATGGTCAGGTGATCACCATGGGCTGCTTTGTAGACCGCTAAACGAGAGGGCATCAAAAGAAAGCAAGCTAGAGTTATACACAGGATGTTCCTAACAAAAGGTAACCGAAGTTCAAAGGAGAACTATATGAAGAATAGATAGTTCGTACTAGTAATTTCAGGGATGCCAGTTAGAATTTGAGAGGGCCTGAAATTTGCCTACAATGAGCCAAAACTGTAGCCTGAAAATAAATTGCCAGGGCTTGAATTCAGGATTTTGCTTGAAAACTGGTATCCCTGTAATTTGTACACTGGAATAAAAAGTAATTTGTAATTTGACACCTTGCTTGCCTCAACATTGTCACGGGCCACAGAGTTAGGCTCTTCTAAAGGTGAAGGGTACAAAACATACTTTTTCAAAGGTGTTAGTTTGATCTATTGTTTTAATCACAGCAAATCTCATTTCAATGAAATATACTATGCCCTCTCCTAACTATTGCCAAGTGAATGTTATGTAACATAACCAGTATCTAACTATAATCTCTGGTGAGCACATCCCTTCCCACATTCTTCTAAATGAATGAAATTAAGAGATGAATGGCATTGAGAGATGAATGGTATTGAGAGATGTAGTGACCACTGAACTGATTCTCTGGAGGAAAATTGTGTTTAAAAACCTGTCTATAGCAGCCACCCTACTACAAAGGCCACATTTTTATTACGTACATCAATAATTACTCTACGTATATACAACACAGAGAAAAATGTGACAATTCTTTCAATAGCAGCATGTGTTCTTACATTTGCAAAATTTAGTTAAATACACTGTTCGTTCTCTTGAACTTATCAAAACAATAAAAGGTGTTCAATTCATTGCTATTATAAAACAGATAATAAGGAAAAATACATTTGCTTACTTGTAACTACATTGTCCAAAACAAGCTGTGATGTCTGTAGAGAGGGGAAAAAACAAAGATCAGTCATTTATCTCATATGAAATCTAATGGGATTTAAGTGGTAACGAAACTGTACAAGTGGACATTTCTGCACAGTTTATTTCCAGTAGATATGGCTTTCTTTAAGCTTCATCTGCATGAAAAGTTCGACATCAAGCATATCTCAAATCGATGTAAACAGCGTTTCTTTCTTTTAACTGATATATGATCAATTTTCAGATTAATAACATAGGCCAACAATACTTTTCTTAATACAAATTAAAACTATCTAAAGCTTCTGAACTTGGCCTACACATATCTCATCTTTAACCCTCTTTGTCCCACAAATTAAAGACACTATATAACTTTGTGAAAGACCCTTTTAAAAATTGTCATACTTTGCAATCTGACGTATCTGATATCTGACAGTGTTTCAATGGACAAATAAACACTCCAGAACACACGACTTCAGACAGTTACGCTGTCACTTGTAAAAAATGTACAGATAAAAACTGGCACATGAATTATTCTCGGCCGATGAAAAGTCTGCAACACAGCAGTCTATGGGGGAAACTGGAATGGTCTCTCAATGATTTTTACTTTTTTTTAAAACACTTAATGATCATTTTGAACTGGAATTTTTTCAGGGCTTCATTTGTAGACCTTATTAAAGACACTAGGTGCATGGGGAATCTGTAGCTCGCATTTTTGTAAATGCAAATATTGTTATACGATGCCTTTAATATTTGTGTTGTTTTTAGTATGGGGCTGTCACTGCCTGGGACTAATAACATTAACACTTTGAATACTGATGGTGCACTGACTTACTGAGAAGACAATCATCTTTCTATATACCTCTTATTTCAAAATAAACATCACTGAAATAACTACAAATGATAGTTTTTTCAAATGAAGACACATTGAACCAAATAAATGAGTTAAAAGGACTTGTCTAGACTAAATTTGAATTTTTACAGAAAATTATACATGTATGAAAGGTTATGAAAGGTTATACACATAACTCCAAGTCAGTTTCTGGCTAACATGGCTGGATTTAAGCCAAGCAACAAGAGTGTTAAAGTCAGTCCATTACACCAAAATATAATCTCTCACCTTAATCACCGCTTTATCTCCTTCAGAAGTTTCCTTCTGTCCATCATCTTTGGTTGGGTGTGCCAACATAATGAAGTGAGACACAATGTCTGAGCAGGAAAACAACAAAAAAATCATTAACTCGCTAGAGGATTTAATCCAGAGGATTTAAACCTCTATGGACTTTATGTGTATTATTTGGTGCAGATCTTTGACTTTGCACATTAAAAGTTAAAGAAATCACTAAATCATATCAAACTCCCATGCAGGTCATCTAGAACCCAATGACTACAGCAGCTTTATGAACCATTGCCAATGACGGACTCGGGTTGAATATCTCTAAACAAGACATAAACCACTTGCATTGCGTGAGTAACATCATAAAGAGCTCTCTGCAAAAAAAGGCAGACCTGCAAAACAGTGGTCGCGTCCCATTGTCATGAAATTTGTTTCATACAGAACTCGACACATACTTATCTCCTGTCATTGCTTCTGAAAGGCTCTAAGATTATGATTCAGGAAAAACTGACAAAGGCTAACCTTTATCTTCTCACCAGCGGCCAAAAGAAAAAGAATTACTAAACTGAATGGTTTAGTGATGGACGTATAATGGCAACAAACAGAACAATAAATACAGTAATCCGGAACGAGAGTGACTTAAACGCCAAGCTGGCCAATTAGCTGATTTTTTTTCTACGTATTTTATAGTGTTAGTAACACTGTTACTGCTTTCAAGAAAGTTTATCCCATTCTTTATCATTGAAGATTTGATGTTAATTTTATTTTTATATGTTTTATTTCTCCCCTTCACTGTATCAATCTGCAATTTCACTGTATTTCATTTACATGCCTTCTAAATATCCCTGCATATACTGTCGAAAAGTGGTAAGAAATAATCAAGATACCATGCTGTGTGTAGTTTGTAATGAATGGTGTCACCTTAAATGCACAAGTGGATCAAAACCATTCCATCAGTCACATGTAGTTTGGATTTGTAACCCCTGTAGGCCTTCAACTCTGCTTGGTTGAAAAACAGGAGAAAATTAAGAGTAAAATTCTCCATAAGGTGGAAAAAAAAACTAGGATAGAATCCACCAAAGAAGGAGGAAAGTAAGTTTTCTATAAGTATTGTTTGGAGTATTAACCCCGAAGAAAGTGGATACATGCTGCATATGCGGAAAAAGTCTAAGATTGACGTAAAAGCATAAATCCACGGAAACAAATATTCCTTCACAAACAGGTGATGATGGTAGTTACAGTACTCTTAGCAACAACCTGTAAAGAATATTCAACTCCAAACAAATGTTAAACCTTTTGCAAAGGTTTTCTTTTTCTCTTTTGACAAAAAGTAGGAAAAACTAGGAAAATATGGATTGGGGGAAAAAATAGGAAAATTAGGATCTTCACAAAAAAGAAGGAAAAAAGTAGGAAAAATAGAACCAGCTGAAGACCTGCCGCAGTTTGTGTGAGGAATTACTGCTGGCTGATTTGCCAGACCATTCCATTATGAGTGAATCTACCAGTGATACTGTGAACCAAACTTGTCTCAATAATGAAACATTAAATCTTGTTGAAGCATTTAATGTTCCCATTCAAAATGAATTATATGGACTGCAATCACAATAGGAGCTTAAAATCGCTAATTTAAACTGTTTGTCATTAACAAAACATATTGATAAAATAAGATAAATAGTTAGACATACTACAAGTAGTATGAATATTATGACCCTTAGTGAAACTCATCTTTGTAATAGCAATGATGATCCTAAAATGTACATACCAGGATGTACTATTTTGGGACATGATAGAAAGAGATATAGTGGTGGTGTTGCCATGTTTCTTTATTATTTTTGTAAGTAGAGATGATATTTCTCATGATCTGTTAGTATGGACCACCAAATTCAAACTTTCATGTTTTCAATGCTCTTCAAGGAGTAATCTAAAAGTAGATGACATGAAATAACCATATTACATTCTTGGGGATATGAACTGTGATATGTTAAACAAGAATAGACCATGGCATACAAAAACTCTTCTTGACATTATGGAATCATACAATTGTACACAATTAATAAATAAGTATACTCGAAAAACAAAAACTCTTCCAATGCAGTGGACCTCAATTTCAGTAACAGTAAACAAAAAAGTAAAAGTGGAGTGTCTGTAAGTGATCACTGTATGATATATTGTATCATGAGGAAATCTTGATGCGGTAATTCAAAACGGGCAAAAATCTAAAGCGATTTGATGACAAAGTGTTTAGAAAAGATGTAAATAATATCAAGTTTGATAGTACTTATGGAATTGATGACCCAGAGGTAGCCTGTTCAGTCTTCCTCTCTTTAATAATGATTGTAATGGAAAAACTTGACCAATGTAAAAAACTCAGATTGAACAAAAAGAATTTAATTTTCACTTTCATTTGAAACTGATTAATATTCTTTGTTTCTGTTGATTTTTGTTATTAATATTTATTGATGTATGTTTTTGTATAACTTCATAAATGTTCCATGTATTATATGCAAAATGATTTTTGTTGAACTTACCTGAATATATGAATTTTATGTAAAATATTAAAACTGATCCTGTCAGTTTTTATGCTGCTGATCAGTAATTTTGCAAAATAAATAAATTATTACAAAATTAATCAAATTTTGAAGGAAATTCTTTGACAAACTGGCAACCAATGGAGCTCTCTCAGAAGAGGTGCAGTTGAAGTGAATTTTTATAAACAGTAGAAAAGTCTTGCACATGCATTTTGGACTCTGAGTAACACAGATATCAGAGAGTCAGGCATTCCAAACAAGAATCCATTGCAATATTCTAGCTTACTCTTAATGAGAGCATGAACAACCTACGTTCTCACCTACAACCATTTCTTTTCCGAGTTGTTTGATGTCCTCCTCCTCCTCCTTCCCCTCATTCCAGCTGTCAATCAGGAGACTGGCGATGTCATCTGCCAGACCATCAAGGACAGTGTGATGCCGAAGGTGAAAGGTGATGTACAGGTCAAAGGGCATGATGGACTCCTGATGCAGCCGCCACAACAGCTCTGCAGGTTGTTGCTTCTTCCTTTCATTAGCTGTCTGAGAAATCAGCTGTATTGTTGAGAATGAAATAATGTATACGCCATATATTTCGCGTCCATATATTTTTGCGATTTTGCTTCAAGATGGGGAATTCGCAAGAGTTTATTTTCTTGATTGCATTGTATTTGCATTCACTTTCTTCAGAAATATAAGGAAGTGAAAATTTTTGCGTGTATTCGGTCACGAAATTCAGGAAAATAAAACCACCATGAAATATTCAGCGCATATATCATCGGGATTTTTAAATCTATTTCACAAGTGTCAGTGTATGCCATAACCTAGTGGGGGTACTACTGCAAACGAAATACGTACTCTACAATGGGCTGAATGTAGTAAACTAAATCTGTAATGAAATACAACCACCCCAAACTACATATGTATAAATAACTTTCCTAATATCAACTTCAATAAAATGAATAAACAATAAGCACACAAATGTAATTTGCAGGCCTTCAACTCTGCTTGGTTGAAAAAGTAGGAGAAAATTAGGAGCACAATTCTCCAAAATGTAGCACAAAAGTAGGAGGAAAGTAGGATATTTATAAGTAGTGTTCTGAGTAGTAATCCTGAAGAAAATGGAAATATGCAGGGAAAAAAAACTTCTAAGATTGGCCCCCAAAAAAGGGGAAATCCGCGGATTCAAATTTTCCTTCACAAACAGGTGATGATGGTATACTCTCAGCAACAGCCTGTAAAGACTACTGAACTCCAAATACTAAACCTATTGCAAAGGGGGTTAGTTTGACAAAAAGTAGGAAAATTAAGATCTTCATGAAAAGTAGGAAAACATAGGAAAATAGGACCAGTTGAAGGCCTGAATTTGTGTCTCTCCTTGACCAGTAAAGATGCATATATGTTGGGTGTAAGGTCATCCCAACTTCGATCATCCAACTGAACCCTTTCTTCAGGAGCTATTCATTTCTGTACTAAGAAATATCAACCATATCGTCTTGAAAAACGATCTTTCAACTTTAAAGTAGTATTTGGGGGGGGGGTAATCTTGAGTGAATGTTCATTCTTGAGAATTCATTGCATAAACTATAGTAGAAGTAAAACGAAATGACAAGATTGGAAGTAGTCCTCAATTTAAGGCACAATGATACCATGATCAAGTATACTGTTTAACCCTAAAAAGGCTCGGGGGGGGTCGGAAGTACCCCCCCCCCCCCCCAGACCGTTTCGCGCAATATGTCTGCAACGCGCAAAGCAGTTGCCACGGTGTTTCATGACTTTTTTCTCTTGAATCTCGCAAATCTTTTGAGACCAAATTTGCGACGTCCGGGTACGCAGTTCCGAAGTTATGTAACAAATCGCTCAAAAATGTGATTTTGTGTACAATTTCAATACAAATTGTGTTTTCAGCCATAATTCATAAATGTATGATTCTTTTTACTTTTACTAGTTAAAATTAATTAATTTTGTGCTGTTTATGATCACAAAAGTGTCCCCAACTAATTTCATTGAAAAAACAATAGAAAACAAAAGGTTGAAATTGAAAAACAAGAAATACATAAGAAATTTACAAAACAATGAAATACATAGGAAATCAATTTTGATTCTTGATTTTTTAGAAGTACATTTGCTAAGAACACTAAAAAGAGTGTCTTGACCCAAAAATTAACATTTTGGAGCTATAATTAGTGATTTACAGCTTAATTATGATTTTATGCATAAATTAGCATAATTAATTAATATTAAATTAATTCCGGGTAATTAACTATACAGTCTTGTATATTACGCGATGGGCGACGTGTGTGCCAATTTTCGGTGCGATCGCGCGGTTGACGGCCGA